>CABFWB010002756.1:27350-69354 GCA_902151455.1 Timema bartmani | reverse complement strand
GTTCCACCGCGACTCACGTTGCCGGAACATCCTTCCGTTCCACCGCGACTCACGTTGCCGGAACATCCTTCCGTTCCACCGCGACTCACGTTGCCGGAACATCCTTATGTTCCACCGCGACTCACGTTGCCGGAACACACTCGCTGACCTTTTCCCTACCCACGCGTGTCTGACCACAACGTCACCATCATCGGGACATCAGCTACATAATCCAGATTCCCTCCAAGTCGAAGGGATGGATAACAAAGATATCAAGTACAACTTAATGAAAAAGTGTAATATGTATATCTTAGAAATCATTAATGCTCTAATTTCTCTCCCTGGTAAGAGGCCAGCACCAAGAGAACAGGTGCACTCCAGATACACAGAGAGAAATGGAGTTTTTTTTTAAAATACTGCTGAATCTCCAAATTTAAACTTAGTACTTAGTGAATGCTTTTTTTTAAAACTTTCCTTACGTACTATATGGTGTAAGGAACTCAAAAGTTTATTGCCACACTTACAAAAGTATTCCACATATCCCCATCTTGAGCTAGTTCTATACATTCCATCTTATTACACCCGATCTCTTTCAGATCCATTCTAACATTCTCCTCCCATTTGAGTCTAAGACTTTCCTATGGTCTCTTTTCATTGTGTTTGCTAGTCAATACCGTGAATACGGTTCTAGATTCTTCCAATCACCCAACGTAATCTTCAAGACTTGACAATCCTAACAATGTCTTGTGATGAGTAAAGGGTATGTAACTCATAGTTATGTAACCTCCTTCACACCCCATCGTATCTCCATCTCTTTTTGGACCAAATATATTTTTAAGCACCTTGTTTTCGAACACCCTAAATTTGATTTTGTCATGTAAGGTAAAGGACCACATTTCACATCTATAGAGAACTGGTAAAATTATTGTTTTATGTATGCTGAGTTTTATATTTTGTGAATTTTCTGACTATTCTTTTTCCAAATTCTATTCTAATATCATAAATGCTAATTAAAACTGTTCCTAAATATTTAAACTCATTAATTATGTCAAATGATATGTTGTTCCAATAAACTCTTAGTTATTATCCTCAATCTGTGTTCTCTGTGTGATCATAAATGCAGTCTTTTCAGCATTTACTTCTAAACCTATTTCCTTATTAGCCTCTAAAAAAAATCTGCATTTCTTACAAGAACTTCCTTACTATTACCCAACAAAGCTAAATCATCTGTGTATCCTTAAAGCCGTATTGTATCGTTTAGTGTCAATCCTTCCCTACTCTCTTGCATTACCCTAATAGCATACTCTAAGGCTAGATTAAAAGGTAATGGTGAAAGTGCATCTCCTTGTATCAACCCATTATGTATTTCGAAAGTATCTGATAAGTAACATCCAGCCTGTCAAACATACCTCAACTAACTTGACAAGATTTTTGGGTATCCCAAACTTAACTAAAATGTTGTATAATTTGTTTCTTTAAACTGAATCAAAGGCCTTTTTTAAAATCTATTAGGCCTATTCGGAAAGTAAGTACCGTTTGGCTATTAAAAAAATAGACAATTTATTTCTAAACAATTTTATTGTTACAATAAATGCCATTTCTTAAACTACTTTTCCACATAGCTTACACCAGTATTAGGTATGTGTCTTAGTGCAGCACCAATTTCCAAATAACCTCTTCATAAAATGAAGCCACCTGTGTAGACTGCCAAGGTTGCATAGCTCTTTTGACATCATCGTCGTCGTACCGCTGACCAGCAAAGGAACCACTTCAAATGCAGGAACAGGTTAAAGTCACTTGGTGCTAAGTCTGGGCTGTAGGAGGGATGATTCATTTGTTACCAGCCAAATGATGTGATGAGCTGAGTTCAAACAGCAGCGTGTGGCCGAACATTATCATGAAGCAACACAATACTGCAAGTGAGCATGCCTCACCTTTTGTTTTGGATCGCACAGCACAGTTTTTTCAATGTCTCACACTATGATGCAGCATTTATTGTTGTTTCCCGTGGCATTAAATCAACAAGAAAAACTCCCTTTCTATCTAAAAAGGCGGTGCACAAGGACTCCCAAGTTGAAAATGTTTGCTCTAATTTCTGCTTTTTCAGAGATGTGGTGTACCCCCAATCCATGGCCTATTTTGATTCCAGCATAATGTGAGATGCCCATGTCTCATCACCAGTGATGATGTGACTTAGAAAATCATCACCTTCCTCACACAAAATCAACTTCATCACTGTTTTGCATGAGAAAAGTTAAAGCACTGCCAAGTTGCTTGTTTTTGTGCACAGCACAGGGCATTTTTGGCACCCAGCGTAAGTATACCTTTCGATATTTTAAGTAATGTCACAATTTCATAAAGACCAGTTCTTGAAATTTTTGGAAATTCACAAGAAAGTGAAAAAAAAATCTGTTCTCAGGAATTTTTCTTCGATTTTCTACACAAAATTTTCATCAACGACAGATGACTGTCCATTCTGTGCCTCATCATCCACGTTTTCATGTCCTTTGTTGAATTGTCTAACCCAGTGGATCCCAATATTATTAGTCATTATTAGTATAACAATGAAACAGTTGATTTGCGGACCCCTTGATGTATAGTAATTTATAAAGAAAATGATAGCCATACATTTATTGTATATTATAGAGATAAATTAGTCAATACTAATTTATTTTTAGTCATATTTTTTTTAAATGTAAAAGTACTTACAATATAAATGAAAATAAAATAAATATAGAAGTATTATATTTGTAAACTTTTAGTCATAATTTTTATTTTAAATAAATGTAAAAATTATTAAAATAGAAGTTAAAATAAAATATCTGTATTATATGTGTACATTTATAACTATTGATAATTAATGCAAGGAGTGTAACTGCTTTTGTGACTTTAAAATATTAATAAAATCGGGAAAATTTTTTAGTGACCATCAGTCTGATTCCACACAGTGAGACGATTTCTTTTCACATTTTTTACACCACAAAGAGCAGAAAAGGCTTGCCCATACAAATAAGTTGTTGGAAAAGGCATATAATGTTTCAGTGCTTTTTCTGAACGTTCATTGTACTCATTATGTACACGCAGCCAAAAGTCAAAGAGTTGAGAGTCGTTAAAAAGTTTTTCCAAGAACTATCACATGATAACTCCACTAGCTGGTCTTGTTCATTGTCAGTGAGGTCTGTCATTTCACCAATCTCTGCACTTGTAAAAGGACTTAGGTTCCATTTTTTCCATCATCAGGAACAGTAAAGTACTCTCGGAAAGTTGACGATAATTTTTCCAAATGTTTTATAATTATCTCCTGGACTTCCTCAGGGAGCTCTTTATCAGAATAATTAATGAACTGTTGAAGCAATCGAAATGAAGCGTACGACTTCTTTTCCACTCGTGTGGCTAATAGATGCATTTTTTTTATTATTGTAGCTTAAACTTTATTTTCAACTTGGAAAACATCAATGGTTTTCCCTTGTAGGCTCAAGTTAAGTTAATTGAGAACAAAAAAAAAATATCTGCAAAGTAAGTCACTTTAGAGAGCCAAACAAAATCCCACATTCTCTCAATTAACAAGGAATGTTCAGTTTGTTTGTCGAAAATAAATATCTGCACATCATCAAGCAGCTCAAAAAAACACGAGATAACTTTACCTTTGGATAGACAACGCACTTCTTTCTGTAAGAAAAGTTGTTTTTGTTCACTACCAATTGCTTCATTTCAATTCTATATTAGAGAGAATACAAGAATTGATTGTGAGGTTTAAGCTGTAATATTTGAAAGACCATCAATTTTATCGGATTTTAAGAGAAAAAATATAGCCTATATGTTAACTGGGTGTCTAAGTTATTTCAATGAGAGATTTCAGCACAATCGGTACAGTGGTTTGGATATGAGACTGCGACAAATAAACCGACAGAAAACATTTCAATCTTATATATTAGTAGATGTACATTGATAATGATATATACAAACAGATGACTTCTTTCACTAAAAGGCATCAAACTCCAGTTAAACCAAGGAAATAATCATAAAAATAAAAGGTATATTGGTTCAAAAACGTTGTAACGTCAAGACCAAATAACATTAACTAGTTGGGGAAAACTATAGGTGTATACATCAAGCATAATTATTTTTAAATTCTATCTGTATTCAGAGAATAGCTCCTTAGACTGCT
The DNA here is from genome assembly GCA_902151455.1 of Timema bartmani. Taxonomy (NCBI): domain Eukaryota; kingdom Metazoa; phylum Arthropoda; class Insecta; order Phasmatodea; family Timematidae; genus Timema; species Timema bartmani. The sequence continues at coordinate 65,207 of CABFWB010002756.1, read as the reverse complement.
TGATCACCCAGTAAGGTCAATTAATCCATAGAAATGAAACTTAAAATAGACTTATTTTAAGAAACCAGAGAGTATTTGAACTGCTGTGCTTCTTTTTACTTTTGAGAGCCTGATATCTTAGACCATTAAAAAATTGGGTCAACTAGTTCATAAAGCAATAAATATGGAAGTCAGAAATGGACATAGGCTTATTTACTTATGAAAACCTTAGGGTGTAAACATTGTGAATTTTTCTTTTTTCAAACTCTTCCATGTTGTAAGCTGGATGACTTAAACAACATAACAGGTGTAGGTAGCTTCTAAACAAAGAGATCTATAAAATTTTAAACTTTACATATGTACTAAGAGAATCCTCTGTGCACCTAAAGATTATTTTTTAATCAAGAGATTGAGTGTATTTCTTTTTACTTTTAAATCCATTGTAATCGTGATGCCTTAGACCATAAGAATGCATATTTGGGAAACTACAAAAGAATGAAACATGGAAAGCAGAAACTTGGCATGGTCCTATGTACTTAGATTAGCTTTAGTTGTCTTATCTTACACATATTGCAAGCCTGACGTCTTAAGCGCTCTAATCACTGGGACAGTAGCTCTTAAACCAAGGACTATAAAATTTGAAAAATTGGTATAGTTACTCAAAGATACTTTTCAAAGTCCATATTGGGTGTTTATTTTTAGTTTGTTTAATCCAGTGTAATAAGCCTCATGCCTATGACTGTGGTAGTGCAGGTGCGAGCAACTACAGATTAATGAACTCTGAAAGCTGAAACTTTACATACATACTAAGGGAAAAGTGAGGGTGTAGGTTGTGTACTTTTACATATATTACGAAATTGAAGACTTAAGATTGTGTCAATAATGGTTTGTGATGTTAAAAAGATATCCAATATGGTTCACTATGAATATGTAATGTTGAATATAAAAGGGATTGGTTTTTTATCGAAATTTATCACTTATCACCAAGGAGATATTTCAACCTTTAATGCAAAGAAATTTGATAAAACAACTCACACACACACACTCAAAAAACACCAAACAGTTGAAGCTAGTATTTTACAATATTCTAGTATACATCACAATAATCTACAACACATAGCACTTTAAACAATACACACTTCCTTGATTGAATATAAGCCTTGATTATATGTATCTTTAAATTTGTGTATGTTCATAAACTAATAGCAAGGAATAGGTGGCTTCTTAGGAAATCCTTTGAGAAAAATAAATTTATTTTGCATTGAATACATTTTAAATATTTTCATATTAAGATGCCAAAAATATATTTTAAATAATTATGACCAGCCTATCCTTCATACTAAATGTGTAATTGGGTCTGAACATTTTTTAAATAATAGTTAACGGTCAATAATTTAAATTTAATAATTAAAAGTAAATAGATTATAATATGTGCTAATCAATACTGACCTAGTGGAACTTTCCTCCTCGCTGTCACTGTCTGACACATCAACTGCATCAAACATTGCGTCCAGCACTGACATGCCCAAAGTTACCGAGGCTTTCATACGAGCAATAACATCTGCTCCCTGTTCTTCTTTAGTTTGAACCTAGTAAAAATAACCTAAATGTGCTTTATTCCAATTTGACTCAACCATCCTATATGAAAATAAAATAGCTTTCTAAGCTATAAGTCTCAAAGTTGATAAAACGGATTTAACATATTTTTAACAAATTTACAAAGAGAAATATAAAAAAGGAATTATTTCAATAATCAATTCGCTTGAGAAAGTTTAGATTATCAACTACCCGCCAATTTAGCTGCAGAGATTGTGGGATATAAAAACTATTTTTAGAACCATATTATGCTATGGTGAGGAGACGTGTTCTTGAAGAGTAAGGAAGTGTTGTACAGGGCATAATTGTATCCAATGTCACACATGCAGCCAAATTACGGACATTGAATGTAAGAGAGACTAGGAAAGTGGAGGACATGGGAATGAAGTTTGTGAGGAGCATGTTAGCTGTCACGAGGAGACACAAAATTAGGAATGAATATATCCGGGAAAGAGTGGGGGTACAGGGAGTACATGAAATAGTAGAAGAAGCAAGACTTAGATGGTATGGGCATGTAGTGAGGATGAAGATGAAGAGGATGTCAAAGCAAATTATGGAAACGAAGTATGTAGGGAAAATACCACAAGGGAGGCCAAGAAAGAGATGAAAGAGGCATATAACAGAAAGTGTGTAAGGGAGAGGAGAATAATGGAAGCAATTAAAGGAGAAAGAATGGTGGAAGCATAGAGGTATTTTACTAAATTGACCCAGACATAGGCTGGAAATAGTTGATAATACCTTCAAAACTTAATCTTACATGTTTACACAAACATCTATTTTGCATAAACAAAATGCAAAAAGTACAAACAAATACTCAGGGCAAAGAATTAAAACATTATTTTATGAGATGTCACACATGCATCCACAAAATAAAAAAAAAACCAAACAAAATTTGAATCAGAGGCCTAAATACACATAAGCGTTTGCAAGGTGTCTACTGAGTTGGAGAAACAAAAATTAGTGACTTTTTGGTGACTTTTTTTGCCACAAAATTCTTTCGGTAAAAGGCCGAACATTATATAATGCATATAGTCATAATGCACTTACACGCAACATTAAACTTTAACTAGATGGCGAACGTTCACTTTGTCCTTGGTATCATCACGGTAAAAACAATCAGGCAACTTGTGGCTAGTGCATGGCATCATGGGCAGATTGACATTTGACGCGTTTGTGTTGTTACAATGTCCGAGAAATTCATACAAAAATATTTTCTTGACTTTATGACCAAACTATTGAAAATTTTTGACTTTTCAGGGACTTTTACGACCCTTTTTGCAATTAGTAACTTTTTCGTCACTTTAAGTGATTTTCGTGACCCAGTAGACACCCTGACTTGTTAATATATTCTGAAGATGATTTTTTTTAATACGGGAGGAAAAAAAACCCAAACTAGAACTTTGTTAATTCAAATTAATTGGGACGGAAGCTTGTTTGGATAAGTGAAAATTCGGATTAGACAGCCCCATTTCTGTTCAGGTTGTATTCCCATCACTGACAATCCAATCCAACAAGAGAATAACACGTTGGACCATTGGATGACATTTTTTTTTTAATTTGAGGTATTTAACATGCACTTTCTGAACCGATTGATTATATCGGCACACAAGAAATTCTATGAACAAGAGTGAAGGGGCCTACCAATTTTGCCAGGGAAGGTATTTTCACATATCTTTTAGGGTTATTTTACATGCTACAATCGACATGGGACAGACAGCCTTACTTACCCTTCAGAGGAAGTTGTGATGATGATGCTCAAGAACCCCAGTTAGGTTTGAACCCAAGAATTAATGCTAGTTTTGTATTTGAACGTATTAATACAAGTTTTAAATATCTTAAGTTTGAAAACAATCAATATATAACTATATAGTTCTCAATGTTAAAATTTAATTTAAATGAAATTATAATTTTTGAAAGGAACTATGTAAAATTAGTAAAACTAATTACTATTCAATTTTTTATTGATTTATTTGGCCATTTTTATTTTCATTGCCTTGTCATAGCAACGCAACTTCAATCGAGGGTAATTCGAAAAGGAAGGCAATATTGAATAATTTTACCAGTTAAAAGTAGTTTTAGAGCCCTATTACATTATTATTGAGAAATTTGATATTAATTTTACCAATATGTAAGTTACTGAATGATTTATAAGTGAAACTGCCAATATAATCTAAATCAAATAGTCTATACTTACAATTGCATTTAAAAATTGATTTGTAAGTACATAAAGAGGAATATCAAAAATAAAGAGTCTACAAAGCTTTCAATCTCGAGCCTGAGCTTTAATGACGAGCTTGGCTCAAAGCTCCAAGTCCAAGTACTCGCAGAGCCCTAAAATATATACATACAAACAAACTAGATACAACTAAGCCATCCAATAGTAATGCCAGATTTGTACTCCTTTCTTGCTTAATACCAATCACATAGAATGATGAAACGATTAACTAAAAAGAGGATTTTATGTTTGAATATTTTAGAAAAAAATACCATGCTAAATATAGACCTAAGCAATGGCTACTAGCAAATCTTTGCAAAATAGAAAGTAAAATTAAAACTAAATTGAGGGAAATTGCATATACCTAGCTCATAATGCAGCAGCCATACTTATTAACATTTATTTACCTTGTCAGAGTTTCCGTCTTCTAGAGGAGATTTCTTACTATCATCATCATCATAAACACGATTCTCCATAAATTGTGTGTTAGTCAATGATAGAAATGTATTTGTCACATTGTTGAGTCGAATAACTGTAGACTTTATTTCATCCAAGAGTGTTTCGACAACTGCTTCCGTAGTGTGCGTTTGATCTGAAAGAATCTAATGACACACAAACAAATGTCTTTTACATTCTGCTTTAGAAAAACTGACTTTTGTTTAAATGATATGTTCTTTCTTCAAACAAAAGTCAGAATTTAAATTACACAATAGGGCATCACAGTAAGGGTGACATGTTCCAATAAGTATGTTTGAGTTTTTCAATTTTGTTACTAGCAAAATTAAACTAGTCAAATAATGTTTATTAAAACCCCAATTTCAATTTGAGTTATTTCACAGAAGTGATTTATGAACAGTTGATATTTCAATTAATAGTCATAGTGTGGATCAATTTTATTTAAACCATGAATTCAGGGATCCATATGTAAGACAAATACATAAACAAAAAGTCTATTTCATATAATATAAAGAAGGTGAAAACTAATTAATAGAAGTGAACATTTAAAATTTAACCTAATTAAATGTGTCCATATTTACAAAACAGGGGTGTAAAGAGAAGTACCAGGATAAGTAAGTTATACTTGAATAATTTATTGTTGCAGAAAGCCCAATGTCGTCCTGCTCTGGCCATAAAAATACAAGTTTGAGTCTAGAGTGTTAATCTACCATCACTACTAACTTCAAATAATGTATTCAAATTTCAGTTTAGGAGCTAAAGTGAAGATTTAAACCAAATGGGACTCAAAGTGTAGCTACATTTTAATTGTTCATAAACATGCTCATTCACAAGCATAAAACTTAAAAAGCCAGAAAAAATGAAAATATTAGTATTTTATATAGTTTTTTGAAAAACAATAAAAATTCCATAACTAGAATATTTTCAGCATTTTGTAGTAATTCTAAAATTGGAAATAACATTAAAATTATTACTTTGTCTCAGGACACGTGGCTTTTGACTTTCTATTGTCGTATATAGACAACTTGTATGTGTATGAGTGGAAGGGATGGTAAGAATGCTACAAGGGGAGTGGAGTTTGGAGTATTATCACCTGTGAGAACTTTTTCAGATGCTCAAGAAGGCCAGCATCGCCAGCCAGACTCCAGTCTGTACTACATGCTCTTATCTCACACGTGGTCCAGAGTTGCTCTGAAAGTTTGGAACTGCACTCCTGTTCCTGCAAAAACAGCCCATTTAGAGCCCATTTCTCCAAAATAAGAGTTTCTGTGAACCATATTACTAGTCCCTTTTCTACTAGTGTGTGTGCGTGCGTGTGTATACAAATTTTGTACACATTCATACATGTCTAAGGTAGATTTGACAAATGCTCTTTTTGTTTCAAATGAGTCCTCTGCAATCATGCAAAGTTTTCTTCAATGTTGCCTTCTGCCTAATCTTAACACCAATTTAGAATGCCCCATTTGGTTGAGCCATGTTTATAGAATGCTATGATTGTATCTCTGTTTGACATGTTAGGCCTAGATGTTGAAATATGCCACACTAGGATCTAGTGTCCAATGGAAGTAAAATTAAATCCTGTCCCTGACCAAACATAGGTATGAAAAGCTAGGAGTATAAAACGCTAGTTAATTATATATTTATATCATAACTATTTATTAATTATTGGTACTATTATTATTTGTTAAAATATTGTAAAATAAAGAGTGTTACAGCTACCAGAGGCCTGCTTATGAAAGATCTACAAATATTATGAATCCTCACTTCTCCTATCAAGTGGAAGAACTGACTATTACAATTACACATAAAGTTAAATAAGGAAGTTTTGGGAGGGATGAGACATTAGAGAAATATATAAGTTTAACCAATCAGTTTAATTAATTGTAAACAATATAAATAGAATTACATATATATTTAAATACATTATTGATCAACCAGCCCATTGTTATTAAAGATAACTTTATTCAATTACCATGATCGTAAACTTCACGATACGCTGGAATAGAAATAATCACCTTGGTGACAAGGCACTAACAGAAGTAAGAAAGTATATATTATAGAATAGTTTAGTAACTCTTAAAATGAGGATCAACGCTCATTCTCCTATGAAGGAGCGTCTGCCTCAACATATCGATACTCAAAGATAGGCAAATAATATATGGATAAGCCACCATACATGAAGATAATACATCCTAGCTAATACCAGACCAAATAGGTCTACTTATGAATAATAGTGAAATTATTATGAATGAAAACAAGAGGTATTTAATCATAATTTTATAGAATTACTATGAGGATGGATATTCAAATAAACTAGTTAGCTTGAGTTAACTCCTTAGAGAGTTATGAAAACCTAAGGTTAATTTCCTTGAAGAGGAACCAGCATTTTACAAATAGTATATGGCGAGCAATCAGGTATCTACACAATTAACATACTATGGCCGGTCACTTCCTAATAAGTACTGCCTGAACATTATATAGTATAATTATACTTCCACCCATTACTAGGGCACACAATAAGTACTAACAATATACAATATTTGTATAACTTGATACAAACGACTCCTACAGGGGCCGGAGACAAAACACTATTCCCGTGGGCCACAACTACCAACTAGTAGTGCTCCCACAGGATGCACACCCCAAATAGATACACTACAAAGAGACAATAGTGACTGCTATCTGTCAATGACCTAACTAGGTCATAAAAGAAATTGTTAGATAAGCTGATTTCAGCCATAAAGAGATCCTAATTATGGAAATATCATTTAGGGAGTAATTATTATTCCCTAATAATATAAAACTATGTCTCAAGGACTTAGACAAAGAAGTCAGACACAATGAGACAGTAATTTAAGACGTATAGTCCATGATAAATAGAGCCTTACAATTTCATTCTGAACTACACCATATGGGCATAGGAAAACATGTCATAACTTAGATGAACAACTCTATGTCTTATGGACATATAAAATAACGTCAGACATCCTGCCATAAAGACTTATGTCTGATGGACATAGACAATAAAGTCAGACATTCTGACACATAAAACTATGTCTTATGAACATAGCAAAAGAGGAGTTTAGAATCTAACTCAGATTCTAAATTGTAGATACTTAAAGTCTCAGAAGAGGCTCCTCTGTGACAGGGCGGTGAGAAAGACAGCTGAAACATCATAAAGACTCGTAGATACTTCGGTGATGTAGGTTTACGTCCTAGTTCTTCCTCCGTCGAATTGATAAAATAAAATGTATTATGTGAAGTGAGGGATGACACTTATATGGTTACGGACCTAACAAACTCGAGGATAGGTTAGCATCTGGACATCTAAAGGGTGAAGGGGGATTAAGTTGTGAAATTGCGCTGAGTGACCACTAGTGCTCTTTGCTGGTGTGGCGCCCAGAGAAAATTAGAAATGTTATTTATATGGGTAGCCCAAAGTTGCTTACTTTTGCAAATAAGTCACTATCGCTAGAAAGTAGTCGTGTAGTGTGGCCACTCTAATATATAACAAGTAAATGTGTTCTAGCATCCTGGTAACAAATATAGCTATAGCCTTAGTAAGTAATTATGAATCTTGGAATTTACCCACTTTGAATGGTATTCATTCCAACTTTACTAAAATGACTAACACATGATAAAAATCCTGAATAGTGTCCACTAGTATTATAGCCGCAAATGGTGGACTTTAACTTGTTATTTACAAGACATGTGGTCCTATGTAATTACATGACAAGGTCATTTCCATCTAATTGAATTTAATGATTGCATTTGGATTGATACTGAGGAAAGCATTAGAACTGAGTGATTTAAGATTTTGACATCAAGCTATATAATCCAAGTTAAATCGGTATCTTTTTTTTGTGTGTGTTTTCATGGTTATGTTTGGTGCGGTGGGGCGGGATGGGGGTGGAGGGGGGGGGGGGGGCGGGAAATATATTTTTAAAAAATTGGGATGGGAGGGATTATTTTGCTAAAAGTTGCCAGACACGACCTCTGATCAATCAGGAAACTGATGTCTATAATTGCTATCTTGGAATAAGTATTTGAGTGAAGAAATCCTTGTTAAACTTATATTCTCAAAATAGCAATGATAAAAAATAAATATAAAACATGAAAAATTATTTTGGAAAAAATTAAGCTCGACGAAAGTCTGCCATCAGTTATATATTGAGCCTTAATCTAGTTTAGGTATGGATATATTTATTATTAATAGCATTAATAATTATAATTTATGGTGAGTAGATTAATTTAATTTTGAAAGAGCAAGATATGAATTTTATTTAAAAAAATTGTCTTTATTCTCTTCAATAGCTTATCAATTTGGAATATAAGTAAGAATTGCTCTTGGATTTTAAGTTAGCTCGGTAATTTATTAAAATTGTCGAGGAAAAGACATAGTCACATTATGGTAGAGTATTTAAAGGTATTTTTTACATGCAAAAGAATAAGAGTGTTTTAAAGACACCTCATTTTATGAATATATTGGTATGTAATGAATAAAATGTTAAGTGGCTAGCTAGCACAACACATATGAAAGACACATAAAACTTTTTATTTAACTTTTTTTTATCTGTATTTATTTAAAGTCTAGCTTTGACAGATGAGTTCATTTTAAAATTGATTTGTTTAGAATTTATTTTTGAATGAATTTTAAAATCTAATTCACAAACATTTTCTTAGGAAATGGATATTTTATGAAACTTTTTTTTTATTTTTTGCTTCATATTGTCCTTTATAGTAGCACACTCTGGAGTGGGCCAAGTGGAATTATTTCCTCTATCTTCCCAAGATAAAAATAATTTTGATAAAAAGATTTAACATGTTGAGTAAAAGAATAATATAGAGAATATGACTTGGTGGTCTAGGGGTAAGGTGTCAGACTTCAGTGCTTGGGGTCCGGGGTCCAATCCTTGGTCCCAGCACAGATTTATCTGACTGCCAAACCCTTCCTTCACCAATGACAAGACGTGTATTAATCACAACTTGTGAATGTGAGGAATGCCAGTCCTCCACCGTGGTTCGAATTCCACGTTAAACTGCAGGTCCTCCATTACATCTCACAATCACCCTACCATTACACATTAGCGTAAGTGATTATAAACCAAACTGGAAGTAAGACGTGGTGCTAGTAATAATAATAATTAATAATAGTAATAATAATAATAATAATTAATAATAGTAATTTAATAATAAATAATAGATAATGATAATTATAATAGTAATAAATGAAGAATGATGATGGATGATGAATGATTAATAATAATAATAATAATAATAATAATAATAATAATAATAATAATAATAATAAATAATACTAATACTAATAATAATACTAATAATAATAATAATAATAATAATAATAATAATAATAATAATAATAATAATAAAGAGCCATGCAAATGTGTCAAATGCATAGGCTAAATTTTAATATCAGGATGATCTATGTTTAGAAGGTATATCACTAAGCAAATCAAAAGTACTTTTAAAATTCCCAATCAAAAAAAGGTACAGGCATATTAGCATTAAGATATTTTATGCCCCTCCCAAAGAAAATGTTTGGGCGCACCACTAGTCCTTTAAAATATTAACAAAACTTGTCTACAACTGGACACAGCTTTCCTCTTGAGGAATGCTTGCCATAATTGTTTAAAACAAACAAAATGATTGACACATTATTCTTTGCCCCCATTCCAAAGTAGAGGATTGTTTAATGTATCTGTGTCCAAAGCCTCATGTCTGCATAGCTATTCTGTTGCTGAACAAGTGATTATTCAGAAACAAGAGTAGATCATGATACAACATTGAGGTCATGAAATAAGCTTACCTCTACTCGACCTGCCATCTTGCAAATCAAGATCAAATAATGGTGGGGTGATTGTCACAGCTTGATAACTCTTACGGCTAAATAACTTGGTTGACTATCTTCATTTGTTATTAGTTAAAAAAATTTAACAATATTTTGGAATAATTCAGATTGAAATTTTAAGTATTTATTTACAATTGGCATGCGTATAGGGTAATACCAATATTGTGAAAACTTGCAATCAATAAATAAATTAAATTGTGTTTTTAATCTGCATTTGTATTCACTTATTAGTAGACAGTACGATGCATCACCGAGTGGGAAGATGTATCATGGGTAGGGAGATACATCGCTGATTAACATTAATAACAGTATTTGTTGCATTTTTAGGATATAATTTAGAATCACAGAATTTAGATCATGAAATATCAATTGCAGCGTTCCAACAACTAGATGACTATTATTTTATAGCTGATTATTAGTAACCTTGAGTTTTTATTTGCAGTAATATAAAAGAAGAAACTTTAGAAGCTCCCTAAGACACCAGATCACAACTATTGTAGGTCGGGATCAAGCATATATTTTTATATCATGGTAGACGATGCTTCACGGTACACTTTATATCGTCCACCGTGATGTATCATCCAGCACAATGCAGCATCATTTAAGATATACCGTGGTACATGATATACTGTATTAGATGTATCATGTTATACAATATACCATGGTAGACTATATATCATGGTAGATTATATACTGTAGTAGACAATACACCTTACAGATGATATATCATTGTAAACTATTTATTGTGGTAGATAATATACAATGGTAAGTAGACAATACACCCTGTATAAGATACGAGGGGGTATCAAAAAGTTTTAAGACTAGTTCTGTAAAAGGAAAACAGAGTGGAGCACGGGGATGCGTGCGCTGGTGTGATGATCTGTAACCTTCATCTATCAGTAGGACACGTGGCCTCATTCTGTGTAAACCAGTTGGCTGTGTTACACATGTTTGTTTGATGACACGCACGGGTGCATTTGCGATTATATTATGGGCAGTGAGTGAACATCAAATTCTACCTCTTACTCAGAAAATCTGGAAAGGAGACCTTCCAAATGATGCAGCAGGCTTACAGCAATGAATCTATGAGTCACCCAGTGTGTTTTGATTGGCACTCGTGCTTCAGGAGAGGCAGAACATCACTGAAAGACGAAGAGAGGTCAGGGCGATCATCCACAACCACAAGCACATAAATTTGATCTTGGAGATCTTGGGCTCTTCCACTGCGAATATTGTTTGGTCTCCGGGTCATAACCGTAGATCCAGCTCTCATCTCCAGTGATGATCCTCAACATGAAGGTTGGGCCATCCAGGGCATGTTGACGAAGTTCCTGACAGGCTTGAGTACGGTGCTCCTTCTGTTCGGGGGTCAGAAGCCTGGGTACAAACTTGGCGGCAATTCAGTGCATGTTAAAAATGGAAGTGAGGATTGTCCACATTGATTCGTATGACACATTCACGATGAGAGAAATGTCCTTATTGGTCATCCGGCGATCCTCACGCACAAGTTGCCTAACTTTGCCCACAATCTCTGGGTTTGTTTTCGTGGAAGATCACCCTGACCTCTCTTCGTCTTTCAGCTTCCGAAGCATGAATGCCACTCAAAATACACTGGACAGCTCATAGCTTCATTGTGGCAAGCCTGATACATCATTTGGAAGGAAAATACACTGGACAGCTCGTAGCTTCATTGCAGCAAGCCTGCTAGATCACTCTGTTTTCATTTTACAGAACCAGTCTTGAAACTTTTTGATACCCCCTCGTATATCACGGTATACAATATACTGTGGTAGCCGATATACTTTGATACTTGATATAAAGTACACATCGGTAGGCGATATACCATGGTAGATGATATATTGCCACATCCAAAATTGTAATATCAGTTCAATGGAAATATTAAATCAGTTTTACATAATATATCAATACACCGCCCAGACCTAGAAAACATCCATAAATTAGTGATATATTTGAAATTAATACTTGCTTTATAGCATAGATACAGTTAAGTTGATGTGGTTAAAGGTTGGTGATAGCTACAAGTGATTGACAATTTCACCAGTTACTACCAGGTAGTCGAACCAAAATTTATATCGTTTCTGGTTCTGGTTCCGATTCCTGTTCTCTAAACAAAAATCTTAAAGGTTCTGGTTCCTGTTAGAAGACAGTAAAGGTTCCAGTTCTTTTTGGTTCTTGATGGTGTTCCGGTTCTGGTTCCTTAGATTTTTTAAATTTTTTAAGCACACTGTCTTTCTATCAATTTATGCTACGTCAATGTACTAGATTTGATAATAGTTTTTTAATGAACGAGGAAGGTTATATTTTTATATTCAGAGGAAGTGTATCTACATTTGCGTGGAAGGAGAGCGGATAATCAATTTAGAAATAACACTCTGAATCAAAAATATTGCTAGATTAAAAAGCCTTAATAACAATAGTGCATCCTTCTAATTTGCATCTTGATCTGTCACTGTCAATCTCATAGTCATAACTTCCGAACTGAGTTTTCTTTAACGTACCCCATCAATAAAATTATTTAAACCACTTAATAACAAACAAAAATAATCACCTCTGCACTTTACACAAGGAACACATTCATTGAGCTACTTCCTAATTTAAACTTGAGTAAAAGAATTTCTAAGTACAATATGTTTAGACTGCCTGTCCAAAAGAGATGATTTCTTGATTTCTGTATTCCAACTTCTGAGGAATGTGGTAATATCTTCTATCAAAGCTAAATGCAGCTATTTTAACCTCTAGCTTGAACATTAAAGTGTATAAACAGCGAACAATGTGACAGTCACGACATTCCTCTGGAATCTAACATTATTGTGTATTACTATGGGCTCATTAACTCTTTTCTAATCACCTTAGAAAAAAGGTTTCAAATAAGTTAGTTAACTAAAATATATCAAGCCCTTTCAGAACTTACTGAGAAAGGGAGAAACACAACATTTAAAAACTAATCTAAGCTTAGGAAAGAAAAAAAAAGTGTGTAACATGTCAAAGTTATATACAATTCTGTAAAACTAGGAACCTTTAAGAACCTTTATGAACCTAAAATTATTTAACAGTTCCAATTCCGGTTCCAGTTCTTAAGAATAGTGTTTTAGGGTTCCAGTTCCTTAAAAATAAATGTTAATTTCGGTTATCGATTCCTGTTTCGGTTCGACTCCCTGGTTAACACATATAGGTGATAAATTGATATTCTGAAAAAACAGTTTAATATTAACACCAAAACATCAATATTATGATTACGTATTTAGTGATATATCAGTCTTTTCATCTATTATATATAATTCACCACAGTATGTCATCCACTGCAGTATATCAACTACCACAGTAAATTGTCTACCATGAAGTGTTATAAATAATTATGCATCAAAGTACATGATGCAGTGGGATGGACGATATATTGTGGTGGACAATACATCGTGGTAAATGATACATCAGGTAGACACTGCACCATGGTAGACAATGAATCGTGGTGAATGATACATCAGGTAGACAATGCACCACGGTAGACAATGAATCGTGTATCATGATGCATTGTATACCAACTTACAATAGTTGTGATCTGATGTTTTATGCACCTTTTCAAGTTTCTTGGTTTAGATTACTGCAAGTAAGAACTTAGTCTCTAATTATCAGCTATAAAGTAATATGGTCAAATAAGCGTTGGACTGCTGCAAATGATATTTCATGTCCTAAATTATGTGTATAAATAAACGTTGCTAAAAATGCAATAAACACTTATTAAGGCTGCATGAAGGTGGTAATGTTGGGCTGAGAAGAGCAAAAATAACACCTACTTTGGTACATTTTTCCGGGATTATGAAATATCGCAGGAGTACCTGGTATTTTTTATTTTGTAGTTTAAATATATTTCTATGTTTCTATAGAAAGATATTATAAACAATCCTATTGATTAATTTATTAAATTGATGCAAAATGTTGCATTTCTACGTTGTGAGTGGGGTCAAATTTTTTTCTATATAAACAATGAATTTTAGCTCAAATAAAGGTACGTATTTTTTTCAAATTAAAACACCACATAGAACTTACGTAATTTTGTGCCAAAGTTTGTTTAAATTAGTTCAGCGATGTCCTGCAAGGAACTCTGCTATCGCTTACGAAGCCTGCCTACCCCCTCCATAAAACCCAACCTTCAAATATTTGTCAACTTTCTCTTTAAGCAATGTCTGGTGACAGGTACCAAGACAAGCTTAACACCCCCTTCCCCCCCAACCCTTTCAAGGTCAGTCTTGGGTCATTAACCAGATCTATGCTTGCAAACACATCTTGGAAGTTTTGAGCATTGAATAATAAATATATTTTGGTTTGGTTGTGTCTCGTAGAGTAGTTAACTTTTCTAGGCTTTATCAAATAATGATTATCTTAGTGTTTTGATTTAAACTGTCAAATGTTTTAACAGTAGTTAGCTCTTTCGTAGCTTTTGGTAATTTTTTTAATGTTTTATCAGTATTGTTTGTATTTGAAATTAATATAAACGTGTGTTGAAAATGAGCAGCTAAACTTTTTTTGATATTTAGCTAAACTTATGGTTTTTAAATACATTAAATAAGTACCAATTGAACGACCGCAACCCAAACTAAACTATAATATCAATTTGTTGTGTAATAAATAATTTTAGTGTGTTGTCAAGTTTTTATAACAGGCCTACAAATATTGGGATGAATCACGTAAGTCATTTTTCCTCCACTCATTTGGGCTATACGCGTTAATTTACACTAATGGAATAGTGTTGAGAAAGATATAATTGAGACAAAATGTTACTGGATTTGCATGGAGGAAGAGAAACCACTCATAAAAACCCACTCTTAGTACACCCAGCTGTAGTTTGAACCTCATTATCTCCACGTCACTTGCAAACCTAACTAGATGAGTTTGATATTCTGTCCGTGTGCCAACCGGCATGGAACTGTGACACTTTGTTTCTACATAAAAAATGAAAACTAAATGCATAATAAATTTATAAAATTTAAATCCAAAAGTGATATTGCATCAACTTAAGTTTATCATGTGTATATGCTAATTATTCAGAATGGATACTAAAACATACCTCTTTTTATTGCTACTAAACTATGGCATTGCAAGTATGGGCTGTAAACAACTTTAACTACAGTCCAGTTTCAATAGAAAGGGCCTATCTTACCTGACAACTAGAAACTATACTAGATCTATCTGCTTCCCCTGTATTGATAAGTCAAGCTGTATGATCTACTGCTGTCACTATGGATATATCATCAATAACTATAAAATAACGCTAAAAATATAGTAAAATGGCAGAAAAAGTTTATTTTCTAACTAAAAGGCCCTTTATATGACAGTTGGACTGTAGATGGATCGCTATAAGAAGCGTATTATAAAAGATATAAAATATAGGAGGGACAACATTATCAAAAATACACTTAATTTTCTTTCAGCAGCTGTTGAGATTAAGACTATGTCAAAGTGACAACTGCAGAACACTTTACGCGGCAGTTGATACAATATGGTTCTTCCTATTACAATCTGACTATATCTAGCGGTCAACAGAGATATGTGAGGGCTACTCATCCTCTTCTGGAAGCAAAGTAAATTGTCTAGTTTCCGAGTCCAAGAGCAGTACAGGTTATTACAGTATGATTTTAGTAGGAAGAACAGTATAAGTTAGTTACTAAAGCTACTAAATCAATTTAAATATATTCATTCACTAGGTCATCCTATCTTCAGCTGTCACCTTTAATAGATATTATCAAAACCTATAGAATGACTCAAATAATATAGTAAAATGTTATCAATGTTGATCGTAAGGAAACATGTTTGAATTTTCTAAACTTTTTTTTTAGCCAAAATCGGGGTATACTTACTCTCCATAACACCCAAAAAGATTGAACTGGGAAGATGGGAATAAACATAAAAAAAAACCCGAAACAAAGGTTCGCGAACGTTTGTATTCTGCATCCTAAAAGTTTTTAAGAATGTTTAGAAATGTTTCAATTTATTTTATTCAACTCTAATAGGTTAAAAATCCAGAAAAGGCGTCAATCTAGTCTTGTCTGGTTTGCCAGTGACGAAGAGTTCGGGATTTGAATCCCGGCAGTTTATACGTAGATGCTTTATTCTTAAATAGCCTTTCACTGTTTATTCACGTAAATGCGTGTAAACTGCATATTAATAAATTCTACCTTCCTTATCCCGACCTCCTTTGAAAATATATTGAGATAGTTTTGACGGTTAAAAAGTTGCAGGTCACGTAAAATAGCACGGAAAAGTGGCCGAATGGTCTAAGAACTAAGCCCTAAATGAAAATCTTCTATGGAATCTAATATTTAAAAAAAATTCAAATATGAGCAGGCAAATTTCTGCAAAATATTTGCTGTCGATTTTTTTAGGACATGAATATTGTGATTTCTTTGTTAGATCATAGTGTTTACATTAAAAATAGAAATACAAATTTAAATAATATAAGTAGTTTAAAATTCAAAAAAGTTAAATCTTTACCTTGTAGCTACAATTTTAAAATACTAGCTACTAAAACTTTTTAATGAAACAAAATTGTGTAAAAATTATTTAAAAAATACGATGGGATTGTCAAAACTGGAAATCTAAAATTGATACTACTTTATTAATTTGAAGCAACCGCTGTCACATGCTAGTAATTTAAAATGAGTACTGAAAAGGTTACTCTAGGAGAGGTGCATGAGCTAGGCTAGGCTTAGGCCACCCCCATCAGTTGTTGACACTTTCAAGGAATTCAGAGATTAGCCCGCTGACAGCATTTTAACAGCACTGTCCACTTAACCCCTTCCCCTTTGTACTTTTTTTCAAAGCAATGTTTCGAAATAACAATACCTACTGACTGGCGAAACTAGCGACACCTGTTGGTGAGCATAGCAACTATGACTCACCCCAACCCTCACTCTCCACCCCCAAAACTGAAAAAGAGCTCCACTATAACGTACACTTAATGAAATTTGGCTTTATAGGGCCCCTACACGATCAGTCAGACTGTAAATCCTAAGACTCACTGACAGTCTGACTGTCAGTACACATCAGTATTTACAACGAGACCGTACATGGTCAGTCTTAGTATCATTATTTTCATCAGTCTCTGCTCCTGCGTGCAACGTACAACATGTATGATAAGAAAAAGGCATGGGCAGTCAATGTTTGCCACTGAGACTGAAGGAAATACTGACGAGCGCGCGCACATGGTCAGTCTTACTGTCAGTCTCTCCCACCACTTACAAGACTGATGTACTGAGACTGATGTGATCATAATATTCGGATCATATCAGTATTTTAGTCAGTCCGGCCATCAATCCATCAGTACAGCCCTTACACGATCAGTCAGACTGTCAGAATTAATTATTACTTTATTAATACTGACAGTCTGACTGATCGTGTAGGGGCCCTAGTATATTGTCTCATTCAATGATGCTTTGTCCTTCGCTGTCTACCAATAAGTGAATGCCAATGCAGATTAATAACATGGTTTAATGTATGGAAATTTTCACAATATTTGTAGGGGCCTATTACCGTACATGCATGACAATTGCAAATAAAAACTTACATTTCCAATCATTCTGAAACATGGTTAAGAAATTTAAATAAATTTAGACTACTAACAAATTGTGGTTCAATAGTCTCTGAAAGATGTATGACTTAGGCTTACATTTAAAACATGACTTTATGGCTAGATTTACTTAATTTAAGAAAAGGATAATAAGAAATCCTTACACTTTTAATAGTAACTCCATTATCTTTCACAAGCACCTTTGTTTTAATGTCTTATTTTGTGGAATGAGTTATATAGTTGAGGCAGAACCACATTCATCGCAGTGTATGGCCACTGGCCAGAAAACTAAAGGGTGTGTTTTCATACTTAACACATACTTGTTTTGTTGACTAAGTCAAATCAGTTTCTATTTACAGTGGCTTCCTTTGTTATTAACTTCCTTGCTATCTAAGCTAAGCCGGCAAGAAATATTTATTACTTTGACAAGTAAAAACAAACATGATAAAAGAAATCTTTGAAACAGAGTTTATTTTTAAATGTGCCTAAAGAGTATATATACTTTGAGCTGATAATTCCGTGTAAACATTTTTGAAAAATAGAATCGCCATCCATGGATGGTTTATGATTAGTCGCTTAGAAAGAAGGTTGACATTCGATTCTCACAGTTAGCTGAGAGCCGATGTTTGTTCGTCACAGTGGGATGGAATACCCAAGTATCATAATTTTGTTAAAGAATAAAATTGTGATTTGGCAACATTTTGGTCTTCCTGCAGATAAAAATAACAAAATAATTAATGAACATATTTTAATATTCTCAAGAATAATTATTCTTATTTTGTTTATTTTTTGTTAATGCTATTTTGAGAGCATAAGATTAACACAGATTTCTTCATACAAATGTTTACTCCCAGCAGCAGTTCTAGACACCAGTTTATTTATTGATCAGAGGTCATAGGTGTTAACAAAATTACACTCCTTTTTAAAGTAAATGGACGAATATAAAGACAAATCAGGATGGCTTAGTGTACGAAGCCAAGTCCCAAGTTAAATTCCACCCAGACGATATTGAAATGCTAAAATAACATTATACATTGACATAACAAGAAATTTATGGGTTGATGGGTATTATAGCTTAAATATTGCTGAATATTAAAATACACTCAGATGAGCATGAAATGCGTAGGCCCCAATTTAAAAGTTAGAAGATACCACCGCCGTTGGAACAATATTCGCTTAGATATTTAAGAAAATAGAGAATTTCATCAAATATTGAAAAAGACTGATTTTATGATATAGAGATAAGAGTAGTTTTTTTAAATTAGGCTAATTATTACTAGATATACTATGTTGATTGGCAAAGTCAAAGAGAAATATTAAGCTTCCTCACTTTGCTGCAGGTTTTTTACTACTATTTTTTAACAGTATGGTTACCTGCTTTGGTGGCCGCATGGTATTAAGCATCACTTTCACAATAGAATAGATTGCCGTTCGGGTTATACACAATGTGTAATGGTAGGGTGGTTGCGAGATGAAATGGAGGACCTACAGTTTACCGTGGAATCCGAACCACGGTGGAGGCCTGGCATTCCACACATTCATAAGTTGTGATTAATACACGTCTTGTGAGAGGTGAAGGGAGGGTTCGGCAATCAGATAAATCTGTGCCGAGACTGAGGATTGAACCCTGGACTCCAGCACAAAAGTCTGACACCTTACAACCAGGTCACCTTGATCGGGTGTAATGAGAGTGGTTTTCCCTAAATAGTTTTTCACTCTTCCTCCCTACAAGTGTCGATACACTTTCTTTAAATTTAATATTACTCATCCTTAACACATGAATATAATTAGTAGGCCTATGTGTGTATCTAGCCCACAACGGTAGTATGGTTATTAACGACTTAATCTAAGGGGTAGTGATGACTTATGAGGGTAGAGTAGAGGAACTCTCACATTTTAGAGACATTATGGAGATTGTAAGACCACAGTGAGAGACCATGTTGGGAAAACACACAAGCACCCAGCTGAGATTTGAGATTTAAGTTCATCACTGGCAATTAATTTTTTTGTGATGCCTTAGAATGACCACCCGTGTTTTTTCATTACTAACAAACTTATAAGTAAACATTTCATCAGAAACTAGAACTATGTATCTCTCAATAAAATTAAATCAAATAGCATAAGGTGTATGTTGTAGTAACTCGACTGGGCCTATTTTGTTAAAAACATCTCCAATCACTTCTAAAACATAGCAAAAATAGTAATTCACGGATGCATAATTGATGTTGGCAGCCGCCCTAAGGGATTTTTGTTTAATAAATCATCTCAAGGATTATGAATTTAAAATTTTAAGCCATCAATTTCCTACCTAAGGTATATTTTTAAAATTTTGATATATAATGCGAGAATTAAGTTTTTAACCACATTTATCATGGTTATTCTCTATGAATTTAATTTATTACTATTGAATAGAGTATGGTATTAATTTGTTTTCTGTATAATTTTATCACCAAGGAGAAATCAACATGAAATCCAAGGAGAAATTATAAGATATTTCAATTTGAACTCCAAAGAGAAATGCAAAGACTTTAGTAACAATACATAGAGGGGGCAAGGTCTACGCTTCACAAATCTATTGGGTTTTTTTACTAACACATATATTCCAATATCACTTTAATATATTTGAGGGCTAAGGGAAAGAGGATCTGCCAGTAGTGAGGCATGACCTTAAAGCAAGTGTTACCACACACCTAGACAATAAAATAGCCCTTCCCCAAAATGTTCACGCTTAGACCTATATGGGCTATTTTCAAAAACTTATTACTTTAGTTTGTTAATCTAAAAAGGTACAAGAATGTACTCAAGACAAAACATAATATAGAATAATCAATATTTGTCAGACAAAGAAGGAAAAAGAAAGAAAAATTAGAATTTATACAGTGTGATTACAAAACTTTTATCATAAAGTTTCCTTACTTATTCCAGGCTTTTCAGGCAACATTTTTTATTTTTTTCTGACTATACGCCATTCCACACTTAAATTGCAGAGCAGGTCTTACCGAGACAGAGTGACAATTTTTATATTAGAAACTTATCAAGTTTATAAACCAGATTTTAATAGACAATGCACAAAATCCCCTACAATGAATAGGTTGGGATGTATGTCAAATTAATGATGTTTTTCTTTTTCACAAGTCAGTTAAAACAAATTGTTTTACCCTCCTCTATAGATGTGAGTGTGTACAAACTTTCTTAAACAATTACCTAACTCATCCATACCTTATTAATAATATTTAGCACCGCGTCTTACTACCTGTTCGGGTTATACGCCTAAGTACTAACGCTAATGGATTAGGAATTGGGAGGGTTGAATTTAGAGGAAGTGAACCCGCATTTGCGTGGAGGGAGAGTGTAAAACCATTTAGGAAAAACCACCCCCAGTTCACCCGACCGAGATTCGAACCTCAATCTCTCCGTCCTCGGCGGTCGAGCTCAACACGACTAGCGCGTTAGCCAACTACGCCACCGAGGCGGGTCATACCTTATTAGATTTCAATTATAATTCAGGATGATCCAAAAGTTGCGCAACCCTGTTTTTTTCAAGGATATTTCTCGTAGAAGAACATGTAAAATGAACTTGTTGTTTTTATATGTATGCCAACACTGTAATTTTAGTGTGACCTTTAGACATACACTAGGTCTAGCCAGTTGAATTACAGCATTTGAAAGTGTAAGATGAGTTTTTCACGAGCAGAGCGAGTTTTTATTTTGGAACATTTCAAAGCCAATTCGTACATGCAGTGCCAACAATCGTTTGTGCATAGTTTCCCAGAATCACACATGCCGTATAAATCAACAATATGCTGAATTGTGCACCGTTTTTGTGAAAGAGGCAGCGTGAGTGACAAAAAGCGTTCTGGACGGCCTTCAAGTCTGACTGATCAAAATTTTTATGAGGTAAGGCAGTGCTTAGAACAGTCACCCAGGAAGTCCCTAAGAAGATTATCACAGCAGACTGGATTGAGCTATGGAACAACGCAGAGGTGTACGAGGTGGCTGAAACTTGTGCCTTACAAAATTCACACAATTCAAGAACTCAAGGAACCAGACAAAGTGAAAAGATTGTGATACCATGAATGGTTCTGAGAACTTGTGACCATGACAATGCTGGCTGAGATTTTTGTTGATCGTGTGATTTCTAAGGGCTTGTGCCCACCTTGTTCCCCAGACCTAACGCCACCCGATTTTTTCTGTGGGGATACTTAAAACAGACATTGTATGCAAACAACCCTCAAACCTTGGCTAACTACAAACCAACATTGAGAGGTGCATTGCAACCATACCCCAGGCAATGATTCGTCGTGTGTCTAGAAATATGGTTAAAAGTGAGTTTGTGTTACAGAGGAGGAACACACTTTCAACAACTTATGTGATTTCCTTATGGTTTATTGTTTGGTTTACATTAGATGTATATATTATATGGCACAAAATATAAGTTCTTTCTTTAGGTTCCGTGACTTTTGGATCACCCAGTAAAGTAAGATGATTATAACTTTTGTTTTATGTTTGATAACAACTACAATCAAATCACCAAAAACCATTTAGGTTTGCATCAAAATTATTACCAAAACACAACACTAATATCTCTCAACTGGTAGACAGACTTCTTAGGTGTGTTTCAAACAGCTGTGTTTAGCCTTTCCAAGAGGACACCAGTTCACATTTCCAACTGTTATCAGTAGGACTCATTGGTGGTAAGCTCAGCAGGGCTATAATTATATTTATGTTCTACGTCTGGCACTTGTGTTTTGGCTATCACCAACTTATTAGTACTTAGCCTAATTTAAATAAAAATTAGATCTTAAGGATGAGAAAAGTTGCTTAGAATAAGTGCACCAGTGTTTGCCTGGAACTGTGACCAAATCCATTGATAAAATCAGCTCCATATAATTATTTTTATTTGGTTTATTTTATGTGTAATTTTCAAACTACCTGATCATATCAACACATGACTTACAAACTAGCTTAATACTAAGACAACACAACATTCAGTCCCCCATCTGACAATTTACCAATAGCAAATCTTCGACCGTGCCAGGTATGGAGCCTGGGACCCATAGCACAGTTATCAAAAGCACTGCCTTTATAACAACAAAAACTTTTCCTAACAGCATTAATATATGTAATCATGCTAAACAAATAGGTTTATATATATAGGCCTACTTGACCTGCCAGTATTTCGATTATTGGTTTATTAGATACCGTACTGTAGTACAAGAATTGTCAAAATTGTGAGCTGAATAAAATAACTTATTCATTTTAAGCCCTGTGTTTTTTTTCCACCATGCCTTCGTAGCTTAGCTGTTCAGGTTCTAAAAATAAATTAAATATGCTAATAGAGCAGGAATGATCTAACGGTAGAGTTTCAGAGGAAATGTAAATGCATTTCAGTGGAGGTAAAGTGGGAGATCAGTTAGGAAAACTAACCTTCAGTACAACCAGCCAGGATTCAAAACCTGACATCCCTGTCACCGGCAATGCAGTCCAACACAAGAGTGATGCATTAGACCATAGGACCACTGGTGCAGGTTTTAACCATAATGATAATTACTTTCTTTCATTCAACATATTTTTTGAATCCATAAAACTTTGCAAAAGAAAACTAAACTCTAAATGAATGTATAATACTCAGCTTAACTTAATTTAGCCTAGGTACTAGCATCCTAATTGCATTAATGTGTTTATTACAAATAGCCTAATGCTATTTGGTAGGATTTTACTGTAAAAAAACCTATTTCTAAAAGAAGGCCTAAACATTTAAGTACAGCCTTTCATAAAATCTGCAAAGATTTTGGGGAATGGTACACAAAAGCCGGTAGCAAATTATAAAAAACTTCACACTATTTTTACACTTAAAAGAAAATTCAGCGAATTGAATGACACTATAATTGTTTTATTTGAAATATTTTATTTTTACAACATTTTGCCAACTCATCATAATCTAAAGTCCAGACATAAACATACTACATGGCCACGTCAATTAAAATTTTCATGATACATGAGCCAATACAAATAGCCTATTTTGCTGCCAACAGTGATAAATTTAACATCTTACCATATTGTTGTTATAATTCATAGATATTGATACTATCAAAAGTGATGGCTAATAGATCACATGACTTGATGTCTTAAGGCCTATCTACAGACTTTGTATCCGTAAGGTGCTTATTACTCCGTAAGAGATCGACTCAACACTAATAGATTGCACTATCTACAGAGTCAATATCCCTAATTCCTTAGTCCTTACCACTCCGTAGAAGTTGACTCAACTTTAACTTTCTAAGAACTAGTCGATATGGACTGCTAAGGCCTACCAATCACACCAAAGTAAGTGTGTGCGCACATCAAAATAAAAGCACCAATGCAATGGCAGCCAAAGGATCCGTTGCTATAGAAACAAATACAAAATTATAAAATAATTTTTATGGACTGAGCTATTTCAGAAATATCTTGAACAATTTATAAAAGTATGTTGTGCAGTTACTTCTGTTATAATATTATTCTGCTGAGACATCGTCTGCTTGTGCCTAGCTCTAGAAAATTTCCATTCAAAGTGTTTTTTATTGGACGTTGTTTCCAACTTTCTCATTGGTTGGCACGGTATCATGATTACGGATAAGGACTGTGTAGACGCAATTGTGATTTCCATTTCTAATGACCATTAAGGACTATAAGGATGCGGAGCTTACGGGGTCTGTGTCAGGGCCATGACAAAGTTAAACTATATCTAGTAGCTTTTCTAGCTATCAGATAAGATTCTTCCTGTTAAAATTGGATATTATATATGAAAATACTAAAAATGTTCTGTTAGCCTAGTAGTATACTTTGGTAGTATTTTATGACTCGTAAATGTACATTATTTTAAGCTTATAATTTGATTTGAAAAAGCTTATGTTTGGCCTATATGTTTATTGTGATTTAGGCTATATATGGTAGATAATATTTGTTTAACCTAAGCTATCTAGTTGTAGCTAAATGGTAATATGTATCAATACCTTTTAGCTGACAGTTCCGACGTTTAAATACCAATAAACAATCATATAATATCTATTATGTTTATGAGTTAAGTGTTTAGTATAATTAAATTGATGTATTAGGTCTACATGTTTCATATCCACGAATAACTCAAATTATAGGTTAGAATTCCCAGCATATAAAACCTTGAGTACAACTCACCATACTTTGAACATAAAATTATTTACTATGCGATCAAATGTCATTCATTCACAAAAATAATTTCATTTATTGACCCGCCACCTTTTTCTTCGACATTTTCAGATCATTCTATACAAGGTACAGTAACTTAATGGTTTATAGGAGATTCTTTGTTTTGTCTGGACAATTTCAATTGATCTGTGATTCATACGCGAGATGATACAAAGCCGTACTAAGGTTTGGCAAAATGCACAGCATCACGCTCTGCGCCAGTGTCGTATATTTATTCTTCAACTTCAGCAAGAACAATAAGTCACAAACATACGGGTCTGGCAACTGCTTAGTTTTTGTGATCAAACTTTGAAATCATAAAGCGCTAGTATCAATAAAGAAAAACAAGTGCACGCAATTTAAATATTGTAGTAATGTTAGAAACAATAACAAGGGTTCCACCCTGGTGTTTTAGAAGGATTATAAATGCATTTTCGAAACAAGAATTTGGCACTAAGCCTGGTTGCAATAAGGCCTCGCAATATATATACCAGACTCACTAGAGTAGTCGCACAGTCGAGGTATTTCAGACCACCCCCAACAAGGAAATGAGTTGAAAACACGAGACATTGTAGCGGTTTTAGTACATCTACCTACCATATTCCATTGCTTTAATAAACCTTTTCTCTACCTACCCCAACCCTTCTACTATTTTCTTGTAGGTATCTGAGTGGCAGCAAACCTAATATAAATGGCGGTTTGACTTAGGAAACTATTCTTTTCAAACGAGTCTTAATAGTCGGTGCATTCTCTGTGCCTGTGAGTCTGAAATCCTTGCGAGAATTGAGTGTTTACTTAGTGTGTGACTTTACATACGATATAAATAAAGCTTATAGCAAAGTACACATGTAAAATATTATTTAATGCTCAATAACACAATATGGAAACACAAACCATATATAAGATTAATTTTCAAGAAGTTTAAATCTTTGATACAACTTAATACTAGACCAAGAATGATACTTCATATTCTGAGTATACTTCTATATTGGAACTGAAAAAAAACAACTGTTTGAATATTGACAACACACCCCATTCTCGTTATAGCCAACACAAATTTAGTGACCATGTAGCAGTCATTCAGTCAATCATAGCCTAATGGTAGTAAATGAAGAGAAGAAATTATCACTAATATTATTGATGAATCCACATATTTAAATTAAATTTCTACAATTGCTAGTTAGGTACTGCATAAGAAGTAAAATAAATTAATATAGAAATGGAAAATATTATTCACGAGTTAAGTAAAATTAAATATTAAAGAGAACAAACAATAAAACAAATTAGCTTCTATTGTATCATCAGTCACATGGACTTATTGAAGATTATTATTATTATTATTATTATTATTATTATTATTATTATTACTATTAAACCCCACGTCTTATTAACCGTTCGGGTTATACGCACTTACGCTAATGTGTAATGGTAGGGTGATTGTGAGATGAAATGGAGGACCTACAGCTTAACGTGGGATCCAAACCATGGTGAAGGCGTGGCATTCCACACATTCACAAGTTGGGATTAATACACGTCTTGTCAGAGGTGAGGGAAGGGTCAGACAATCAGATAAATCTGTGCCTGGAATGAGAATTGAGCCCCGGACCCCTAGCACAGAGGTCTGACACCTTACCCCTAGACCACCAGGTCCCCCTTATTGAAGAATATTTAAATAAATATGTATATATATAGCTATGCATAATATAATGGTTAAATGTGATTTTAGGTGAGGGATCAGGAGTGGCAACAATGCTTTGTGAGAAGTTTCCTTGCATTTTAATTTGACACTGTTTGAATCATGGATTGGAACCAGCAACCATAGACACCATTAACAATATCGCATATTAAATCATTTCGAAGCATTCATAAACACATTAAGTCAGTCATTTAAGAACACAAAAGAATTGTAGCTGTTGCACCAACACTTGGAGTTCACAAGGTAGAATTGGTCGAATACTAGATGTGAGGCAGCTGTATCGCAGTTTTCGAACAGTTAACTCCGTTTGGAACTTCTACGAGGCAGTAATAGTTTACTTTAAGAATGAAGTCAGTGACCCAACACCAAATTCTATTGAAAAATTTAACTGTTTGGGAAAGTTTAACTAAACGAGCTCAAACTGTTCATGTGGGATATGACGCACTTGAAAAACTGATGAATACTTCAGAAGAATTGCAAGAAAGACAATATAGTCTGCCTATTGCTGATTTGATGCAATATTGGATTTATAAATTATCCCATTGGGCCCACGGCCAGGGCACCAAATTTTGGCAGGCGCAAGAGGGCGTCAATTTTCTTTGTTATTAACATTTTTCACTATTTTAAAGTTGGAATACCATTGTTTAAGGCATTACTCTTACAATAGACTGGCTGGTGATGACGGGGAGATCAGGGCTCAATCCCAATAGAGTGCACTGAGCGCTTTTAAATGGTTTTCGACTCGGCCTCCACGAAAATGGGGGTGCAATTCCTCTAAATTCAACCTTCCTCATCCCTAACACATCAGTGTAATAAGTACAATGGCGTATAGCTCATGGCGCTAAATAAATAAAAAAATACTGACTGATAACCTAGAACTATGGATTTCAAACTTTACCGCTTGGTGCCAAACTTACGGACACGTTTTAGCAGAGGATCTTAAAATTCACATTTAATTTTATAAACAATAAATATTAGTTATTTACTATTATTACTTATTATTTAACTATCTATTGATTGAAGATGATTATAAAAACTAATAACGCACTTTAGTAACGTATTTTAACGTTCGGCTTACAAAATTATGTTTAAAAAATATAATTTCAGTGTTTCTAGTAAGATAATATTACCGAGGGCAAGTATTTTCTTAAATAACTAGAAACCTGTAATTTTTTTATTCTATCAATGCTTGAAAATCTACATATAAAGTGCATTGCAAGTAGGCCCTATATGAGTACTAAACTTTGTAGGTAGTGAAAAACTATTGTTCCAGAAAAAAGAGGAAATGATCATTCTATGAGAATAAAGGTAGGGCGCCACAGCCACTGGACTGGACTTTACTTGACATGACTGGACTTTACTTGACATGACCGGACTAATGCGGGTATGCGCCACAGCGAACAGACTTGAGTTGACTGTGTAGTCTAAACATCTCAGTTTATTCTGCATTTCTCTCAGCATAATATGCATTCCGGGCAAAAGTTATTGGATTTAAGTTCTGAATCCGATTCAGATGAAGATTTTTTGGATTTCTGTGCATTATTGCTATCGAAAAGGAAGAGAAAATGGATAAATACATATGTGAAAGAAAGAAATGTGTTAGGCGAGTTTCATACGTTAATAAAGTCTTTGACAGATGAGCAGTTTAAAAACTACTTTCGACTAACCAAATCCGATTTCAAATATATACATTATTTAATCGCTACAGATATTCAAAAACAAGAGACAAACTGGCGTAAACCAATCAGTACTGAAGAGAAACTTGCTGTCTGTTTAGAGTAAGAAATCATATTTTTTATCTTTATAAAATATCTATTAAGATAAAGTAAATTAATTTTAGCAATCTTATAATCAAAAAAGTTCAACTTTGCTCAGAAAATAATATCAAATTTCATATGTTACCATTCATCTTCAGATTTACAATTTAAAGTGCGTAGCTAAGAATAAATAAAGCGTGATTGCAAATATTGTTTATATATTAGGGCTCCACCCATTAAAAAAAGCAACGCAATATTAAAATAAATCTAGCACTGCAGTCATATAATCAAGTTTTTTATTTAGTAAATTCTAGTAAATAAAAATTACAAAATAATTATGATTTTAAAATCTTAGCTATGGTAATAAGGTAAAGGTATTAAAGGCAAGTAGCTAAGCATACAAAATTATTGAACCTTACTGGTGTGTATCGTATTATTAAAAAAGGAAAAAATAAATTAATGTGTTTTTAGAAAATTACTGTAGTCTCATCCGTAAGTTTAAAGACTTTCCCGAATGACATTTGGTTAGTGTTTCTTCCAGGTTGGAAAGTAAAATCATTTTCTGCTGAAGTACTTGTGTAAGTGCTTGCTGGTAACTGTCCCTGAGGTACTTCAAGAGAAATGTATGAATATCTTTCCATTACATCTTCTGCTTCCGACACAATCGCAAATAATTTCTGCTTGACTGAGTTCTGCAGGTCTGGACTTAGCTGTTTCGTTGTTTCATACATCGAATCAAAAAATAGTTTCAGACCATCTTTAGGGACCATATCACGTCGCACCTCTTCTCTTTCTTTCTGCCTCTCTAATACTTGCCTGCCCTCGAAGAAAGTCAAGGGTAGGATCAAGTTTAACTTTTTTAGATTTTTTCACAAGAACCTCATTACATACAGTTGCCTCTTCACATTGCGGCTGGCTGTTTTCACTGTCAATGTTCTCACAAGGATTCATGAATTCATTTATTTCCGCTCGTTCGTTTGTATGTCTGGGTCTATCTTTCATGTATGGTTGCAGTAAGGACATTTGTTCACTGTATTTCCAAGCTTTCGAAAAAGTAGCTTCAGATCCACTTCTTGATGATTTCATGCGTTTTAAACTACTTCTGTAGGCATCTCGTAATTACAAAAATTCCAAATAACATCTCAAAATTTGTAAGTTTGTAAATTTGGAAGAAACTTTTTGTGGGATGATCCAAATAACATCTTAAAATTTCACAAACTTTACGATAGTATAAATTTAAATTAATCATCTTTATTATAAATAAGATTTGAAGATGGTGTAACATCACCTTAACATGCCATCGTAGTGGAAGACCAAAGCTTATACCAAATAAGAAGGTAATAAATAACAATCAAGAAGATGTAATTTATTTTACTGTACAAAATATAAATAAAAATTTAAGTTATACAAATTAGATTTCACTCGCCTGATTTAATGTTTAGTCTAGCTGCTATTTCATCCCAAATTTTGTTTTTCATCCTGACGTTGCAAAAATTTTTGTTACTTGTGTCATACAATACACTGTGCTCTTGGACTGTCTCTACAAGTTGCTCTTCCAAAGACATTTTAAAATGGTTTTAATAATATTAGAACTGTTTATAAAATCAAGTTTTATTATTCGAGAACTTATTTTTAATAATAATATAGAGACACTTTAAATAGAATTGTAAATACTTTAAATTTGTACTTTAAATAAAATGTTTAATATGAAAATGGTAGACGTACGGTATGTAAACAACTGTTCACGTGCTGGAGATAGTGTTGTTAAAGAGTGGTGGGGGAAACAGACTCAAGTTAGTTTTCCAATTGGGACCGTACACGACCTGACTCCGGTCGGCAGATTATGTCAAGTCCAGTCGAGTCTGGTCGCAGTGGCGCCTAGACAATAAATAAACATTGTATGGAAAATCACACTGGACTCCAGTCATGTCAAGTAAAGTCCAGTCCGGTGGCTGTGGCACCGCACTTTAATAGTGTTTTTAATATCTATTTTGGTAGTGTTTCGAATCATTGTTGTGTTAAAACTATGGAGCATATAATTTGAAACAAATGGCGTTGTAACATTAGCATGTACTGCTAATATGACAATGTTACTACCCACCCCTAAGCAATCTGATATTCATAGAAATCCTGCAATAGAAATACTACCCACCCCTAAAGAAGCTAATATTCATAGACATCCAGCAACAGAAATACTACCCCAAAGTAATCCTGTACTCATAGACATCCAGCATTATTAAACATCACGATCTTATTATGTCAAATATAGGTGTTCTACCCACTCTAATGTCTGCCGAAGTAGAGCAACTTGCAAGTCCAGCTTGTTCACCACGAATGCTAGAATGGAGAGAAGTTCAAAACACGCTTCAAATTTGTGCAGCACCCTGATGTTACGACGAAATGAGCTTGCAATGCTCTGATTGGCCCGTGCTGTACTAAGACAAGACCACTTATGTTGTTGGACACATGGCTGGCCTACGTGACCTAACAAGCATAGTTCTATCTCTGCGCGTCCAGCGTCTTGGAGTTGATGTTATGAAAATGAATCGAATGCGACGGTTGAATTCAAGACAAACAAGAACCTGGTGTACATGATAACAACAAGCATCCTTCTAAGCTGATGTTAGAAAATGACGTAATAACAAAGGACAACTCCCACGTTTCCTGCTTGCAACTGGACCTATATAACGAGGGCACAAAGAAGATATCAAGGACAATTATCTAACAATCACTTCCACGAGAAGTTCTCTTCAGGACTAGGAATGTATCTAGCCAGGATGGCTAATAATAATACCTTTGTTTGTATCTAAAACTTCATATTGCTGCGATGGGTTTTGATTTTCTTAAATATTTTGATTTAGTTTGTAATGGAAATCTGTCAGTGTAGGCATCTAAAAGTAAATTCTGTTATGGAGCACTTATTGTTTCCTGCCACCGCATGTGCGCTAGTATCTTTTAATTTTATTAGTTTTGATAGGTAGCCACATTTCTTGGTTCTTTTTATGTTGGCAATATTTAGGTAAAATATTAAATTTTTTGCTTTTGTGGCTATCAGTAATAATTTAAATTCTTTAAATTAATGTTTCTTTTATTGGGTATTTAGTATACATATTTTCTTTTGATGTTAATATTAAAGTAACTTATTTTTTATTACTATAGTTTGACTTTAATATTCACAAATTCATTTAGGTAAAATTTATAAGTTTTCTAACGTAACTTTGTTTGTCTATTTAGAAATTTAAATGTGGGAATCTTAAATAATTCTTCTAAAAGTGACGAGGTTAAATGGTCCCACGAAGGTTTGAGTTTAGTCGGGAAGTCAAACCTTTGTGCTTTACGTAAATATCTGGTGCGATATTTACTTTAAATTTATTTACTTAAAATTAAAATTCTTAAATTTAAATCTGAATTGTCTGTATTCACAGGTGTGAATCAGATGCGTTGTAAACCATTTAAAAGAGGCTCATTAAGCTCTTTATGATCTTGTAAAATATTTAGGATTTAAAACTTTACGCAAATATCTGGCGCAATATTTACTTTAAATTTAAATTTCTTAAATTTAAAACTGAATTGTCTGTGTTCACAGGTGTGAATCAGACGCGTTGTAAACTATTTAAAAGAGGCTCATTAAGCTATTTACGATCTTGTAATATATTTAGGAGCTAGAACTTTAAGAAAATATCTGGTGCGATATTTAAATTTAAACTCTGAATATAAAACTGTTTTGTCTGTATTTACAGGTGTGAATCTGACACGTTGTAAATAATTTAAAAGAGGCTCTTTAAGCTCTGTGAAATCTTTGTAATATTTAAAATTTAAACTTTTTATACTAATTTTGTTTGATCTTAATTCTATGTGGAGAATTAGAAGCTTGTATATAATAAAGAAAGTTTTCTTTAAATAATAGCAACAATTGTGTTTATTTCAGTGGTCTCTTCTAGACAGGTTTATATTATACATTTATATATATATATATATATATTTTTTTTTTTTAACAAACTACGCATGAAATATAATACCATGGTTTATTTGTTTTCCAACACACTTCAGTTTGACATGCAACTTGTTTTAACACTGTTTGTTACTTTGAATAAATAATTCAAATATTTCTTTAACCTCCAACTGTTTTTCTATTTCATAATTTTGCAAATGTTTCACCTTTCATATTATAATTCCCTTAGTTGTTGCCCCTCTCCTTTTTAGCGTAATGGGGCCGTAACTATATAGAGTGAGAGTGGGGCGGTACAGTGTGCACAAATACATACTGCACGGTATTCAAAGAAATAAAACACTTAATTTCATTCAAATATTACCTAGACATGTAAATTGAACTCAGGACATTTAATTAGATAAAACACTTTCTAGCTAGGCTTAGAAAAAATACTCTTGTTGCAATTATTAACATAATATATTCTATCTATTTTTGTGAATAGAACGTCATCTATAACTACCAATTTCTAATTATAATTTTAAGGTGTTTTAAAGCTATGTTTCCACCTTAAAACATTTATTTTAATGTTGCACGTAAAATATAGTTATATCAACACTAATATAAAATCAATATCATTCAAAATAAATAAGTTTTTTTAATGAAAGAAAACAGTTAAACCCTTCTTGAATTAATTCAAAGTTTTAGAAATACGATTTAGATTGCAGGTTTAATGAACTTAATAAGACTCAAATAAGCTACAAGCCTTAGCAATGAGGATATGTTCTAAAAAACATAATTAATAATACTTACTGGGCGGTGAGGTTAAGTCCTTGAACCTCCAGAACACAACCAGATTTGGTACGGACTTAAACAAAGTTTAGCAAATTATATTTTATTGTAGTTAGGTAGACTATATTAAACAATACAAATCAATACATGAGAATGGATTATTCGTATATGAATCAAAATTAATACATATAAAATGATCCAAATAGATTACCGGTATACCTACCCATGCTTAAAGATCACCACTGAAAACGACATAAAAACGATATATACAAAAATAATCTATGGTTTATATAGTTTATTGGAAAAATGCCCTTACTAAAACATACAATTTAAATAAATTACTCTCAAAAACACCAAATAGTTCATTTTTAAATATGAAAGACTAAATAGTTAACCGTTTTGTGACCAAAATAGATTAATATAAGGAAATAATCAACCAAATATCTTTCCTATGTGGTTATAAACATTATTACATCACAACACATGTTTATAAAATATATTAAACAAAATTATATCATTAATAAATATGGATTGTCCGCTGAACATACACAAAACGGATAACTTTAAATAACTTCATCTATCTCAGATATAGGACTTTTATAATCAGTGCCAATATGATATACATGGTACACAACAAAACTTGAGCATTGCATCTAAAATACGGTAAATAGTATTATCAAATTCAGCACATATTGGCAATTATTAATTCAACCACTTAAGTGTTAATCAGATTAGCGTTTGCATTTTAACTACTCTCTAATTGGGATTTTAGCGTCTAAAATGTAAAAGAAAAATTAAGAATAGTAATCAACATTTCAAAAGATTGGCAAATTTTTAAATTTTGTTTAATATTTAAACACAAACATATTGAGGAGAAAGGATGTGAGGGTGAATAATATTATTCGCATTAAATATACCAATTATGTATTGATTAGTTTCACTCAGGGCCGTTGACCGGATTTCTGGGCCCCTATGCAGATAGTTCTTCGGAACCCCATACCACCCCTCCCTTCCACCCACTCCCATCCCTAAAGTCCCCTTGTAATTTAAGAAAAATACAGGGGTTGATCTGCAAAAACGGGTTCGGTGATAACGTTGCTAGGTATCGCGGTCCTTAGCAACCTATAGGATAATAGGTTTTTATTTAAGTTTTATAAATTAAAATATCAAAGATAGAAAAACAACTAGATCTGGCGTATTGAGGGAGACAAAATTATAAACAACAGCACGACTAAAATTTAAAAAAATCCAGACTACGCAAAACGGTATATAATTTAGCATGGATAAAAAGCAATAAAAGCCTAACGCCGAAATGCGACAACTAGAGTTGAACGTCCGTGGCGGTGCGCCACTCACAGAACCGACAATCATTCATTCTACCATTAATCTCAACTCGGTTTAACGTCCCAAACTCTTAATTAGTACGACCATTTTTGTCGTATGTTTACGTAAAGCTACTCTATTCAGACATGGTAATATTTTAAATGTTTTTATATAGGAAGTCAATCTACACAAACAATATTGTTAGCATAATGTGTGTTTTTAAAATAGTCTATATTAAATTGGCTGTTAATTTTAAATAAAAAGTGTTAAAAGTTAATATAATATTAAAAAAAAGTGTTGATTTATTTAAAAATTTCTTCCTGGGTTAATACAATTGTTTTCAGCATATAATGAATTGTATATAAAAATAAATCTTATTCACTAAAGTTATATTCCCAATGAACGGTGTTAGTTTATAATTAACTATTACCAAAACTGTAACCATAGGCACGGACTTGTTAAAAACATTGGGGATGCTCTATATAAAAAAAGTAAGGGTGGTAAAACGTTTGCAAATTTTCAAGCTCCGTATTTTAAAAATGGCCAAAATTAAGGTGTAATTTGTTAGTCTCAATGTATGTTTGGTAAAAAAATTTAAAATGAATTTAATAAAAGAAAACAAACATGCACAACACAAACATAATACATACGATACAAATACTGCGACTAACCAAACTATAATGGAAACATATTGACAAATAGCAGGCTCTCGATTCACGAGTTGAGAGTGCTACCAGCTTAATAACGCTTGCTTGCATATCAGATGGCAGCATCTGCCATTTGATATGCCATAAAACACTGTTCGTAGCGCAACCCTATATCCAAGAAAGAACTATCACCGTAATATTAAGGTTTTAAAAGTTCTGAAATATTGGGGGTGCTGAGCAATGCAAAGCACCCCCGCAGTCGGTGCCTATGACCATAAAAGTCTTAATTATATAATAATATTCCCAAAATTTTAATACAACACTGAAATGACGTAATTGTACAGTTTATTATTTAAAAATATATATGAACAATTTTTCACAAAAATATAGTAAAACTTTATTTGTAATTGCCTTATCAAAAAAATAGAATAGCAAAGAAGAGTAGTAGAAATAAAATTATTAATTCCAATGGCTAAAGCCACCCTCATTACACCCTACTGGCATTCGAAATCCGAACTCATCACTGATAGTCCAATCCAACACAAGAGTGACGCATTAGACCATGCGATAAATTTTATATAATGTGTCTTGGAAACTCTTTCACTTAATATCATAAGTGAGTGTATCTTATTGATTAAACTTAGACTCAAACGGCTCTTAGGTTTACCATGGTCTTATGAACAACCAATTGACAAAAATAAAAATACTACAAAAATGGAATAAGATATATGCATAAGGTAATATAATGGTACAAATAATTTTCTATTCCCGTCTTTCTAAAATGGATAGGAGTATATGTTCAAATATTCATTCTCGAAGATGGAATTCAAGATTGTTCTTATTTCAATAAAATTATGCAGAGAAGGACATGTGAAGTGTTATATGATTGGTTGCAAGGAATACACTTTACATAAAGTAACGTGAAATTTCTTCCTTTGACAACTCTTACGTTAAGTTAACTCTCGTGTGAAAACTAAATCAGACACTTGCCCATAATATGATGGTCATATAAATGAAATCTACCTACTGTCCCACACATTCTAAATTTAAATTTAGATTGTCTACCATTCATGATGGAATTATAGATTATATTTTCCTAGTCATTTTAAAAATTAATCATCTCCAAAATTAAAACAAACCACTTTTTTAATTGTTAATAAAGATTTAAAGTGTGTTAAAAAGTTGAGTGAGGTATTTTAATAGTATAGTAAGTATAATAACCGTTTTTGTCACTGACGTTGATTACAATCATTGTTTTTTACATATCACATTTAAAGAGAAATAGCAAATGCCCATAAATTACAGTACATTTTATTTATTTTTCCATGAAATTAAGTAAATAACAATAAGAGCTCTTTATATAATGGTTGATTAATGTGTACTAATTAAGTAATTTTTATTTTAATGATTGATAATAAGCTACCAAATCATTATATCTTTCTTACAGGCATTGGGAATTGTAAACAATACAGTATTTCACTTTATAGGTAGATACGTGTAGTGTAGAAACATTCATATTTTGGAAGGCTCGGTTTTATTATAGAGCTGTCTCAGATGAGAAACAACTTCTATTTCCTGATGAGTTGGTTCCTCTTCCTCTTCCATTGGAATTGTGTTTGATTTCTGAAATTAAAAAGTAGAGTTTTGAAACAAAATAAAAATACAGCACATTAAATAGATACGGTTATATAAAATTATTTTTCTCTCAAACTAATAAAACACTATTATAATTTGCTTGATTTTATTGTATACAATCCCAGGGCTATATAGTAAGGGCTGTCCCAGTTCTTTGATGCTAACGCTGCCACCTTGGTTCCGCTAGTTGGAGGGGTGAGCACTGGCGTGACGTCACCGGCCAGACACAGCGTGGCACCTGCCAAATCACCACGTGTTAATACAGTAGTATTCCAATGCGTGATGTTTACTCATTTCGTTTTAAAGTTTCCGTCTATACAGTTTAAATTGGTTGTTGTTTTTTTGTGAACGTTAGTGATGTGGAGATATTGCTGAAACCTTTCATTTAAAGTGTGTTTAGAACAAGAATAAGAATGTGTAGCTGTGCTGTAGCAACGTGCACAAATTATTCCCGTAAAACAAAAAAACAGGGAATCAACGTTATATATCACAGGTTCCCAAAGGATCCCGTAAGTTGCAAACTTTGGATAAATAAGTGTAAACGATTAGACTTAGTTAATTGTAAAAATGCCTATGTGGGTAGCGACCATTTCCCTATCTCTGATTATGAGGATGATATGAAAAATTGTGTATTAGGTTTACCACAAAGAAAAACACTAAAAATAACCGCTATTCCATCTTTGAATTTAACGAGTCAGAGGGAACAAGGAGAGGAATTGAAATTGTCTTTCCTTAGAGAAGAACGGCTTACTGTTAGACGTACTCGTTTAGCTGCTTTGGAAAGAATTAAAAATTTAAGCTCTAAAAAACCACGTCTTGAAATAAATGAAATTGTTCCGAGTTATTCCGACTTTGAAGAAGATAAAATTGTGTAAACTGTGAGCAATTGCTCGACGAAACTAAAACACCGAGGAAAACTGTAGATGCCTTAAAAATCCAGTTGAACGTATTTAAGAAGGAGGTATCATGAAAGAACTTAAAAAAAGACTATCTAATAAATTTCCTCGAGTGTGTGCACAAGCTATTCATGTTTATGCAAGAGTTAGAACGTTCATTAGAATTAGACATGTAAATAGAAATAAGCAATGTAAGCGAAGCGAAACTAAGAAAGCTAAGAAATGGATACAATCCAAGAAATAACAAATACATGTAAATTTGTGTGAGTTCCTTATGCTA
>CABFWB010002756.1:14681-25466 GCA_902151455.1 Timema bartmani | reverse complement strand
TTTTCAATAAATTTTAACTTGATAAACGAGCGATATCTTGCAATACGAGTAGTACTATGGTTACGCTTTGTCTGCCGAGCAGTGTCATTGGATAGGTTCTTTGTTCAAGTCACACAAAAAGAAAAATATTTGAGTGATCCAACATATAGCGGTGATTCCGTTATTGACAGTGAAAGTCGTCCTAAACAATAACACACCTTCTCCTCTCCTCTCTCTCGTCTACCTCACACTAGCCACGATTAAATTTAATTAATACATTTGATTACAGTACAGTTACATTTAAATAACGAAAATAAAAAAGGTATTAATCATTTTCAGATTAAATAGTTTTGGGTTGTGGTACGAATCATCTGAGTTTCCATTATTTCTTATGGGGGAAAATCACTTTGATATACGAGTGCTTTGTATTACGAACACGTTTACGAAACGAATTATGCACACAATCCAAGGTTTTACTGTAAGCTATAGTAAAGTGAAATATATAACTGCAGTAGAAAATGGAGGCATTGTATATTATCTTCAACCCATGGATCTTTATATTATACTTGATTGACATAAACAAACCCCTTGAAATGAGCCAAAGTGTGACGTTCAAGTTTGTCTTTAGCTAGACTCTAGATCTAACTGTTTCTTTCAATGTTTCCGTGTGTAAACATGTCTTTTATGGATAAAACTGGTATTGTTTGAAAATAATGGAGTATTACATCACACTTGAGTGAATAAAAGTTCAAATTAAAGAATACAAATTTCAGTTTCACAGGTCATTGTGGCCCATTAATACGAGTAACATCTTTGACATATATATTAAAATATATAGATATATCCCATGTTGTTTACATACTTCCAAGGCTGAATTATATTTCAAGTTGGCTATAAGCGTGTATATTAGTTTCAGAATAAGATAAATAAACTATATTATGGTGAAAGTTCGATAACTATTATAAAATAAGGTAGCAAACAACTTGATTACATTTGTTTGGATGATCAATTTTATGCAGTTCAAACGATCATTTAGAATATAGGCTTGTATTGTAATATTTTGGTAGGATGAACAGCCTTATAAAATAGTAGCAGGTATCCCCTTCTGTAAGGTATTTTATCTTACCAAAATACTACTATAATGTACGAAAAAAGATCTTCCTAAACGGGCATCCTTTCAAAAATCACTGTTCATATTAGCCTACATCACCTTATTTAAAGAAACAAGTCACGAGTTTTGAACTTAGCTATTCTGGTAAAACCTTTTATTAACATATCTATTTCATTTAACTTTCACATACATTGACGTATTTCATATATTCATACAAATTAGTGAACAATGTCAAAACACTACATTGCTTTGAATGTGTTTAGGTAAAAATGATATACCCTACACCCTTACCCTTACTCAAATATATGCCTACGACAGCTCGAAAATGTCTGCCTCAGATGTCCATTCAGTTAAATTATAGACATCAATGCCTTAACCGCTTAAATACGATAACAGCATTTAGTGTCAAGACAACAATTCCTAGGTTGGGTCAACCGTTTTTAGGAGTTAATTAATTTCAAACGTCATTTGCCTGTTACGTCAATCGCTTTTAACCGTCTAACACTCTTTATCATCTACCCCCATCTATTGACAACATTTTAAACTATTGTTTACCTTTAAATATTATATAGTGAGCAAACCTGTTGAATTTAGATTATGGTTTGTAGATATTTATTCAAGTGATCTAATCAAAACAGTGGCGAATACAATCCGTATAGGTTCACAATAGAGATAGATTTTCTTTTGAAACAATCTCGGGTATTGACGCAAATTTCAGTGAAAATCTAGACCCTCAAGAATCGTTCTAATATTTATTTACGGGTGAATTGGCATAGCTCATCCCCAACCAAACAAACTTGTATACTAAGTAGATCATTGCTATCTAACAATAAAAAGTGTTGTTTAAACGTCGAAGTAGGGATCATGAGTGGGAGGATACAAATGCTGGAGAAATAAAGTATTGATACATTTTCAAGGTATTTTTCAAAACCAACCAATTAAATGTTTTTTCCTAAGAAAAAATTAATCTACATACCTTTGATTGTATTTATTACTCATACCTTATTGGTATATCAAAGGTCACAAATCATCTAGTTCTATATAATAATAAATCCCCACTTTGGTTATAGTTCTTTATGTTCACTTTCACTTTTCTCTAGCTACGTCCCAAAAACTAACCACCTTCTTGCTTCTTCACTTTAATATCTTACGACACCTTCACCCTTACCAATTCTATGTTCCATAGCTACCTGTTCAATCTTCTTGGGGCACGAACCACACGTGTTGACCGTCTCAACAGAGGTTCTGAATCTTCTTCTTTGTTAGTTGACCCTTGAGTTGCCGGTTTTGTCTGTTCAAAGGATTTGTTAGTGGTTGATTTATATGGTGAGTTTGTGCTTGTGACTTCCTCTGTAAGCTATCAGGAGGACTTGTTGCTGGTTGGTGGATTATTTCCTGAAATGGTGCCTGTTGTAAATCTGATAATTGAGTGGTATCCTCTACATATTTATGAAGTTCACTTGTTCCTATTTCCGAGCTGCAGAAATGATCTGCATGCACGAACCTACATTGTCCCTTTACCACAGCCAAGTACGGCATTGGACTAATTACACTTCTAATCACTCCCGACATCCATTGAACCTCTTTACTCCTTACACTCTTGACTAATACCTTCTGATGCCTTACAAAACTACGACTAGGTCCTCGATGACGGTCCACACTCATCATTATCTTCTCTAGCTTTGACTCAATATTGTGAGCCAAGCATGGTTTCAAGAGTGAAAGTCTTGTTCTTGGTTTATAGCCGAAGAATAATTCCACTGGTGTCGTTCCCTCTAAGTGTATGTGGTGTATTACGATAGGCAAAGACAAAACAATCTATCTTATGTTGTATAATCCTTCTTTCCTTATTCCTTTCCTCTTGCAGTACCTGTCCAAGCAATGATTTTTTTAGTGTTTTGACCATGATTTCAGCTTGGCCATTTGACTGTGGATGGGAGAGCAGATATGTTTTACTCCATTCCTTATTAGAAAAGTTTTAAATTCTTGGGAAACAAACTGCGCTCCTCCATCTGACACTATCTTCTCTGGGCAACCATAGGCTGAAAAACATGCCCTAATCTTCTCAATAATTTTTGTGGATGTAGTTGACTTCATGGGAAACACTTCTACCCAATTACTGTAAGCGTCAACTAGAATCAAGAAGTTATGTTTGTCTTTTGTAGCAAAATCTAAATGTACTCATTCCCACTTCCTGTTGGGCCAACCAATGATGTAAAGGGACCTTTTCTAGTCCTTGTTATGTCATTTGGCAAATGTCACATTTGCGTACCATGTCTTTTATGTCTGAGTCCAGTCTGGGCTACCACACATAGCTGCGAGAAAGAGCTTTCACTCGACATATACCAGGATGTTCTTCATGCAATATTTCTTAGGTTGCTTTCTGGAATGTTGTAGGAATAACTACTCGATTTCCCCACATGGGGCAATTTTCTTCAACTGACAGCTCCTATTTGCGATCTATATAGGTACGGTGACCATATTTCTGACAGTGAAAATCGGGACAACTTGGCAACATTTTTCAAAAGTAGTATAAGTGCATAGGCATAAGTATAAGCATAAGTAAGAACAAACATATTCCAAGATTTTTTATTTTTAGTAATTTAAAAAAACATAAATTACAATAATGTCATAGCTATAAAGAAATATGGGCTACGTAAAAATGGTAGTCATAACTACTGGACTCATCTCAATCTCTAAGACTAAGTGGCTCACAGTAACAAGTAATTTATAAGTTTAAATAATAAGAGTTTTGAGAAAATATATTTTGCAAAAATATAATAATAGGCTATTCAAAATTAAGAAGTTTTTCTGTTCATTTTCCTAATTCTACTCGTTTTCAGTGTTCCTGGCAGATGAAGATGATGGTTTGGGTTCCCTCCAATCATATTAATCCGA
Organism: Timema bartmani; assembly: GCA_902151455.1. Classification (NCBI taxonomy): domain Eukaryota; kingdom Metazoa; phylum Arthropoda; class Insecta; order Phasmatodea; family Timematidae; genus Timema; species Timema bartmani. The sequence continues at coordinate 21,478 of CABFWB010002756.1, read as the reverse complement.
TGAGGCCAGAACTTTTAACAGATTCTTGTTTTTCTTAATGTTCTCGTACATTTCTGTACACGACGTTTGTGAACAGTTCATTTGTATCACTAAAAGAGCTTTAACACAAGCAATAGAGATTGAGGACTTTTCAGCACCCCAAAAGTTGTTTATCAATGAGAATGCCCGCGCAACTGAAGCGTTGGTTCCTGGCAGGGAAAGATACAAACTCCACAAACATCTTAAGACTATGAACAGTTATCTCATCATTTTTTAAGTCCTGGAACATAGTCAACCACCTTTGATACACAGAAATCTTCTGTTTTGCCCATTCTGTCAAAGTATTCTCTGAGAGGTATGAGTTCAGCACACTTAATTCGTTGAACAAACCATCAAATGAAATAGGTGGCATACTTTCTTGAAACAGAGGCCAACTTTCTTCTAATTATTCCCATGTCAGCTGTTTCTTTAAATCTATCCAACATAGTTTACTCAAGCTTTCTACATTTAACTTCCAGAGATCTAAATAGGTTATACTGTGGTCATAGAAAGAACACACAGTATCCTTCAGGTATTGTAAATCACAGCCTTGTACCGCAGCGATTTTTCTTTGGAGCTCTAACTTTCATTGGTAGAAATGAATATTGTTTTCGGTTAACCAAGTTTTTATGTAAAATCAAACATTCACGTGCTGCCTCTGTTGCTGATACTTTATCTCCTTCCATCTTTTTTACAACTTCATTGAAAAGTGATGAAACATTGTGCAGAAACTATAGCCACAATTCTCCATTTGGGTCTTCAAAAAATGATTTTAACACCACCGTAGGGCTTGCTTGGGACAGAAAATAGCTTCTGAGTGGCTCCATCATTTGTAGAACACGCTCCAAAGCAGGTAGAAGTCTAAGCCATCATGTGTTCGAATAAGACAACAGTTTCTGGTACTCTATGTCAATGTATTCGCAGAGCTCCTTCAGTTCTGCCACGCGCACAGTGTAAATGTGAAAAAACTTAAACATTTTCACAATTATTACCTCGGAATCAACAGGAAGTGTATCGGCAGCACTATTAATGCAGTCATTGACAACATGCACCATGCAACCTACACCAACTAAGGATTTTTCAGTGCTTGCTGATAATTTACGAAAGAGGTTATTGCAGACTTTTCTTTTTGCACCCCCTAAATTCGTATTCATTCAGTTGATCACTTGTTTCACCTTGTAATGTGTTGAGCTCTAAAACTTTGACATTGATACCAGTAGGCACATGAAAATATCTCACAACGATTGGTACTAAATTTTCAGCACCATGGTTTGAGCTGTCAACCATTACTGTAAGAAATGACGTTTCACTCAATTCTTGCAACAACTGTCTTTGACATTCTGAAGCTTAGACTTTTTTTTACCGTGGCTTCGCTTTTTGTTCTTGCAGCAGAGTATTTTGGCTCAAATAATGTGGAAATAAGCTTAGATGTGCAATTTAACGATCTAAAACTAATATTGTGTTTTATTGTGTGAAACGCAAGAGCTGCCTATTTTGCTACAATCTCATTTTTGGCTAATTCATTCTTAGTAACGAAATTACTCATTGAAGATGTCATCGCTTATTGAAGATGTCATCGCAACAGCATTAACTCCAGTCTTGTGTTTTTTAGTCTTAAGGTGAAGCTTGATGTCAGAGGGGCCACCATGAGCAATATTAATCTCACTTGAACATTGAGTGCAAAATGCAACATGTGGGTTATGTTCACGTTTCTTTAAGAAGGGATAGTCCTTTTGTAACACATCATTAAACGAACATTTGCGTTTTTTTGCTTCTTTCTTTGCGATTAGATTGCTATTACCACTCATTATTTGGGAAATTAAAGACAGAACAGCAAATCACTGCACAAAATGCAAAAAACAAAACACTATGAAGCGAAATAGAAAAGCACACGGTCAGTAACAGTCACTACTCAGTATACAAATGAAAATGGAAGCTCGCGCGATCTTGAAAGGTTGTGAAGAGAAGAGGGGTAGCAACCGGCCCACCCACCACCACCACCACCACCACCACCACCACCACCACCACCACCGCCACCACCACCGGTGCAAAGGCAAAAACACACGAAGTTTATTCAGATACTCTCAATAAAAGTAAAATATTATAAATGTAACGATTTCGATATTTTTACTTTACTGTAGAAACTTTTTTCATCATTCAGACAATTCGTGACATTTTGGTCGCTATTCGGGACGCCGGGACAGCCCTTAAAATCGGGACGGTCCTGATTTTTTCGGGACGTGTGGTCACCGTATATATAGGTCATTAATGTTACTTCATCCACCATTCTTGGCCATCCGTTCAAAGTAAAATCCAAAACTGCCCTCAGAGTTTTGTCCTTACTTGTTTCTCTCTCAATTTCTTTGGCTGTGATAGGTAAATCCATACAGGGAGAAAAGAAAGTAATGCTCCGCTCTGACTCTTTTCCTTCTTCACTAGGAAGTCTTGACAGTGCATCTGCTCCTGGAATCTCACTTCCCTTTCAATATACTAACTGGTAATTATATGCTGCTAAAAGGATCGCCCAGCGTTGTACTCTTGCTGCTCCCATTACAGGTACCCCTATTGTAGCTCTTAACAGTGATGTAAGTGGCTTATAATATGTTATTAGTTTAAAAAATCTACCAAATAAGTATTTATGGAATTTTTTACAGCTGCACACTAAAGCCAAAGTCTCTTTTTCTATGTGTGCATAGTTATGTTCACTTTTAGACAACGTGCGTTACCCAAAAGCTACAGGTCTTATGGTACCATCTTCCATAATATGGGAGAGCACCCCTCCTACTCCATATGGACTAGCATCACACGTCACTTTTATTGGAAAATTTAGGTTGTATGGTACCAATGCCTCACTTTTTTTTATTAATAACTCTTTCCTTTTCTCAAAGGCTGACTGACAGTTAGTATCCCAATTCCATTTTGATTTAGATTCCAATAATTTGTATAAGGGGTGAAACTCTGATGCTAAATTATTTAAGAATCTTCCATAGTAATTTACGAGTCCAAGATATGCCCTTAACCTATTGACATCACTGGGTATTGGTGCATCCAATATCGCTTTGACAAACCCATCCAATGGATTGATACCATTCTCATCAAGTTTATGTCCCAAAAAAACTATACTAGTTTTCAAGAATTCACTTTTTGAAAAATTAGGCCTAATTCCATATTCTTTTAATCTCTGTAACACCTTTTCTCTCTTCTTGTAGTCATCCACCCTGTCCCTACCTACTACCAGTATGTTGTAAAGGTAACAATAAGTATCTTCCAGTCCCTGTGTCACCCTATCCATGCATTGTTGAAAAACCTGTGCTGCCACTGCTATCCCATAAGGTAGGCGTGCAAACCTATAAAGTCCTTTATGAGTGTTTACTGTAAGGAGGAGATGTGAGTCTTCTCATACCTCTAACTGTAAATATGCTTTGCTCAAATCAATCTGGAGAAACCTTTACCTCCATGATACTAGCGAAAATATCTTAAGGTGTTGGTAGAGGATAGTGTTCACTTTTAATGTATTGGTTCAAAGTCACTTTAAAGTCACCGCATAACCTTATTGCCTTGCTATTGGCCTTTGCCACGCACACTAGAGGTGTCGCCCATTCTGTCTGTGTAACTGGATACATTATTCCTGCCTTTTATAATTCCTCCAACTATTTTTCCACTTTCCCTCTAATCGCATACGGAACTGGTTGGGCTTTGCAATATACTGGGATGACATTTTCTTTAAGCACGATCTCTGCTTTGATTCCTTTTATCGGGCCTAATGGTTTCTCAAACAATATTTTGTGTTCTTTAATTAATTTCTAAGATGTATATATACCCTTTTCTTCCCTGATAATCACCTGCGTTACTGAAGACCAGTCAATATTTAATACCTTGAGCCAGTTTCTTCCTAATAAAGCATGCGATCTTGTAGAACCACCCTTTACCACTACAACCGGGAGCTGTACGGCTTGTCCATAGTTTAATATTGTCTCTTGGAACTCACCTTTTACTTCAAGGGGTTGTCTTGAGTATATTTTAAGCTTTAAATATGTAGGACTTAATTTAATTTGTGAAAATTGATTTCTATACAATTTTTCGGAAAATATGGTTACTACAGCCCCACTATCCACTACCATACTCACAAGTTTCCTGTTCACTAACACTGTTACTGTCCATGGTTCCTCTAGATCTTTCATATTAATCGCATGAATATTACACAAATCCAAAATGCCTTCTTCTACTTATGGTCCTACTGCCTGCACTTTTCCAGCACCTTTACACACCAATTTCAAATGACCTCATCACATTAACCAACTCCACAAACGTTTTTGAAGAAGGTAGATCTGGTACCAACAAGTTTTTTAAAACTTTATATGTTTTTGGTCCGATTATCGTCAATAATAATGGAACTTTAGTTTCTTCCTGCACATTGTGTACCAAAAAATGCATATCCAATCTTTCCAAATAACTCATCAAGTCTTCCACCTCCTCATTTAACTAGGGATGGGAAAAACTGCTCCTTTAGTGGAGCAGGAGCAATCTGCTACTGCTCCACCACTGTTCCTTTTACCTGCTCCTTTTTGTCACAGTTCCTATATACAAAACTACTCGCAGCCTAATTTTTTTTAAGCATCGTGTCTACTGCCCGTTCGGTTTATAGCCATATGCACTAATTGCGCTAATTTGTTAGGGACGGAGATGGCTGATTTTAGAGGAAGTGCACCCACATTTGTGTGAAATGAGAGTGGAAAACATTTACGTAAAACCACCCTCATTGCAACCAACCGGGATCGAACCCCAATCTCCCTATATCGGCAGTTCAGTCTATCGCAAGAGTAACGCCAGAGACTAGGGGTCTGCAACCTTTTTGATATCGTGGGCCATATGTGTTTAAAAAATAATAATTGTTGGGCCTATTCGAAAAAAAAAGTTCAACTTTACATTTTTCATGTAGCAATTAGTTATTAATTCTATTGAACACAATTGTTTTCTAAATATTTTGTGGGCTAAATAAAACCAGTCAGTGGGCCGTAGATTGCTGAACCTTGACTTGAATCATTTGATCACCAAGTGGGCCCTTTCAATGTTCAACATTAACGTAGCAATTTATTGTGCGAATACATTACATACTGTACTTGTATTGTGGAAATATTGTTTTTTACTACGAAAGCTTTCCTCCTAAAAACTCATTTGTGACACCCCAAACCAAAACTAAACTAGGTCTATAATAGATAAGTAAGGTTGCGCTGGACCTGATCTCAGCGCTGTGACAAGAACACAACGTATCCACTTCCTTTCTACTGTACGACTGCTCCAAAATATCTTAGGAGCATAAAGGAACAAGGTTGCTCCGGACCTGTTACAGCGCAGCTTGTCACAGAGACGAGGAACAAGGTTACTTTGGACCTGTTCCAGCGCTGCATGTGACAGAGAGACGAGGAGCAAGGTTACGCCGGACCTGCTACAGCGCAGCCTGTGACAGAGACGAGGAGCAAGGTTCCGCTGGACCTGTTCCAGCGCTGCCTGTGAAAGAAAGTAGAGAGACGAGGAGCAATGCCAAGCGTTGATAAACACTTCTCATACGTAGCTGATTTGTGCTGCCATCTACCGTACAATATTGTAACGACGCAGTCTTGACCAAGAGAAAACAGTAGAAGCTCGGAGAAAACAAATGAGAATACAGTAATAGGTTTAACGTTTCAAACTGACCTGTGACAAAAAGGAACAGCTCCTTTCGTCTGTCAGGAACAGGCTGTGAATGTGACGTCAGAGGAGCAGTGACAAAGGAGCAGGTTGTGATTTCACAACCCATCCCTACATTAAACACACTAAACCTCGTTGCCGCCATCATAATTGCCGTGAAAGTTTCACTCGTCACCTCATTAAGGTTGATTTATTGCGATTTTCCTCGTCACCACTGTTGTATTTATTACTCATACCTTATTGATATATCAAAGGTCACAAATCATCTAGTTCTAAATAACAATAAATCCCCACTTTGGATATAATTCTGTATGTTCACTTTCACTTTCATTCCATTCCACTTCCACAGATCATCAGTTCTCTAGCTATGTCCCAAAAACTAACTTCTTTTTCTCCCGTTCACCGCCTTCTTGCTTCTTCACTTTAATATCTTATGCCACCTTTCTTTTGAGAAATAGTGACTAAACATTGGTTCCATCTCCTTTTCAAGTTCTTGCACTTCAATGACAATAGCAAATTTGACAGTAAGAGTGACCCAAACCCTAAATTATTTAAAATTAGTTCTATCCTTGATTACTTATTGTCAACATTTCTGTCTGCATACATTCCTGATATGAACATTGCTATTGGTATGGAATTTTTTAAGTTGTGTCACTCGTCATCTATATGCGTACCATATGCTTGTGTACATATGAAAAACAATAAATTCTTGATAGACTCTTAGACATAGATATGTCCAAAGTAGACAAGCCAGCTCAGATTGTGTTTGCTCTTATGGAGAACTTACGTTACCCTACTAAATAAAGGATAGGCTACATGCTCTACGTTGACAAATGTTATACATCCCCAATTCAGTGTTCTCCCCAGAAATGTTTTTCAGACGGGTATTATTATTAAGTTGTCAGGTGGGGCCAGTGGATTACTTTGCCATATTTGATGAGTTGTGCAACAAACATTGATTTTAGCCAGGCAGTTAGTGAAATCAGCTGGGTGGCACACCCGGTCAAATGACCCTTGGGAGAATACTGCCAATTCTATTTGATCAACACTCTGGGGGGGGGGGGGAATGGACCGTGTGGGTACTGAAAAAC
>CABFWB010002756.1:0-14623 GCA_902151455.1 Timema bartmani | reverse complement strand
GATGCTGTTGGTACTGTAAGAGTAAATAGAAAATGTCTTCCTAAGATAATGAAAAACAAAAATTTAGGGAAAGGTGAATTTTTTCCACTTGGTTTAAGAACAAAATAAATGGTTCTAATGTGGAAAGATAAGAGATGCGTGCTTTCTACAGTACAGCTTATAACAAAAATGTAGGGATTGTGAATAAAAAAGGTGGTGATAAATTCAACCATTAGTAAGTTATGTGTGGAGTACATCATAATACTGGGTGTGGTATATTTTGATGATCAATATATTCAATTGCTAGGAAAAGGCCGAAAAAATATTTCATCAAAATGGTTCACCTTTTTAATATCGCAGTTTTTAATGTTCATAGGGGCCTATATTACATTCTAAAAGAGTTGATAAAGGTTAACAGTACAGTTCCATTTAAAATTAGTTACTTCCTTAATAGAGAAATACTCTCAAAAGGCAGTGCAACAAAAAAAAGTAATCAGACCCTTCATTTATACGCCTCTTAGACTAACTGCGAGACAATTTTGTCCGTAAATTAAGGAACTACTTCCCAGCCAAAGTTAAGAAAAAGTTGTGTAGTGTGTACCTCACACAAAATTATAAAGGGGACAAGCTACTGTTGTCACCATTGTGATGTGCTAAATAAGAGCGTAGAAGAAGGGGTGGGGGTGGGGGGATAGTCCGAGCCCACCCTGAAATCAGATGGGCCCCTCCTGGGAAAATTAGCTTTCCACGCTCTTGTTTGCTAAGAAATTTACAAATATTTTAAATAGAAAAATGTTATTGACTTTTATTTTTAGGGTTGATTACAATGGAGCTAAACAGTTATCACTAGTAATGGAAATGAAAACCCTCAGGGAAATATGTCAAAGTAGTGTGTACAGTAAAATTGTACATGACTTATTGTAATGCATATGCTTAAATAACTCGCTTTCTTACGTTTGATCTCAAGGATCACTTTTATTTTAACCTGTATCTTAAATGTAAAAAGTCAAGGTAGCCCTGGTTTGGTAGAAAATTGCTAGTGAATATCTCATAAGTTAGTAAATATATATACCAAACTTAATATTATCAATTGCACAATATACCATAATATAGCCTTAACCCTAGATAAGGAAGTAAGATTGTGGCTGTGCTAGAAAGAACATGGACACTTTATATGACCTAACATTTTATTCATTAATCAATAACCAACTCTCCAAACCTTCTTATGCTGTATCATAGGCTTTAATCAAATAAAATATTTTAGCCTTGCTATTTATGCTGAACTAAAGAAACATAGGGTTTGGTATGAAATGAAGAATCATTTTAATAGTTAGTCATTCAAAGGACTATTTTTAAAGAATTGGAAAAACTACTACATACTCAAATTCATATTTAAAAGTGATGTTAAAAAATTTGCTTGTGTCCTTTTTAATACCTCAATATGGCTATAGGCTACATGAAAAATCTGTTGTCATTGTAAGAAGAGAACAATAATTTAAAATCTATAATGGATGAAACATATTTTTAAAATACAGGATGAAGTGTCATTCTTTCCTGATCACACTTGCAAAAACTGATCACACTTGAAAATTGTATTTTATGGCCAAGACTGGAAATCTAATGCAATAAATACAATGATCGAATGTGAGCTCCAGAATTGTAGTCAGACGTCTATAGGAATAAAATATAATCTTGTAATTTAATTTAATCCAAACAAATTAAAATACATTTATAATTGACTAGCAAATAGTCTCAAGCTTACTAGGCCTATTGCATCTGTAAAAAAGTCTTCAAAACCTATTTGTATTTTATTTTTCTAAATAAAGATTGACTAGTTGAAGGATGTTAACCATTCATAGCCTCAAAAAAATAAAGATAGATGACCTATGTTTGTTTTCTTAATACACAATCAGATGGAGATGTATTTATTGTAACAATTGAATCTTAAAGTAGGTGTTATCAGGAGTAACCTGATGTTTGGACACTTCAATTAGACATGAGAAAGGCTTTCGTTTCAATACACAAACCAAGTTTAAATAAAATAGACACCCATTACTACACACATTAAATTTAAAATAATCACTATGTTACGTTACTGTTATTTACATGGTTTTCATTATAAGATTTTTATTTGAAATCACAGTATAGTTTCTGGGAGAAACAATTTTTACAGTAGATTCATATCTATTCAAACAAACGTTTGTACCTAATATGCCTATCCTTTCAAGAATGACTTTTTTTTATGAATTTTGTTCAACAGCTAACAAGAATATACCTTTAATCAAGATACATTATATACTAAAATAGAGTAATCTAAAACTGCTGACAACCGATAGCTGTTAATTAAACTGTTAATTAAACTTCCGAAAATTAAAATTCAATCACTCTCTTTATTTAGGAAACTATTTAATCATAACACGAACAAAGGAATGTTTGATCGAGACTTTTGACTAAGTTTAAAGCAAACATAATGAGGCAGTTGTAAATTTAGTAGACTAATTGCTTCTTACCAAAGACAGGTTGTTGATCAGGCCAGACTTCCATGAAGTCAACCATTTTCCTGCTGGCGTGTTTGGTACAATGTCAGGACTGTACTGGTTGGGATTGAGAATTGGTTTGATTTGCCGCCTCTTCTTGGTATCATCATTAGGGCCTAATGGTAAGGTCTCCCTTTGAGGACCCAGCTCTAACAACACTTGAAAGTCAGCATGAGGTCCTAAACGAAAACCTACACCCACCCTGGAGTCAGTTCCTGAAATATGAGACAGTTTTTATTTTCATCAAATAATTTATTCAGGAAACGTTTCATAAACAAATGTGATACACATTTGTATCTGTTGCATAGGTTTTAATTAGGTACTCTATCATGTGAGGTTATAAATAAATATTTCTATGATTCAAATTGATTTAGATTGAGTCAGCTTCTATAGTAACTTTTACTTTGGCAAAAGTTTAAACGAGGAGAGAGATGAATGAGTATTGGATTGGTATACTTAAAAGAGTAACTCATTCGAAGTGTATTAAACCAAAAAACCATCTTGCCACTGTTTATGGTCCTGACTCATTTTTGAAACACTGATATTTATTTTAGATTTTATAAGCTTGTGTTTTATACTGGAGATATAATTTTGATATTAATATTAATGCTTTGAAAACTCTTAAGGTATATGTTAGAAAGATTATGAAAAATATCGTAGACATGAATGTCCGAATGAACACAGTAACCCTTTACTAAACAAGACTATATAAATGAAAATAGCACAAGACACTACATGGCGATCTTCAAGGTAACGAGCATCCAGCAAGACAAAGAACACAAAGAGGTAGGAGGTTGTGTACGCATTTGTACCGTCCATGAATATGGGTATGCGCATGCGCGGATGACGACACTAATTGTGAGCCGAGACTCGTGAACAAATGTTCTCAGCGTAGCCTGTTGTGTTGTCCTTGCTCAGAGCAAAGGACTCCTGACACTTCCCTTCGAGTCAAGGATCACGAGAAGAAATAACATCCTTATGTCATGGCAGCCATCCCAGCAGATGGTCTACACGATAAAATTATTTACTTTTGTCTTGGAAAAACAATGAAAATATAGAGAAAACGATTTCATTCAAACAATCAGGGGTATAGCTTCAGGGTAAACCATGAGACTCAATCTCCGTAAACTTTTTAATGGACAGCGAAGTAAAATAAATTCCAAATTTTTAGATGCTATTGTAAGTTTAAAAACAACTTGCAAAGAGCTAAAGCTAACATAAATACTTCTTGCATGTAGAAAATATTATTCTTCCCTTTCTCTTCCCCTTTAAAGACTAGCTATACTTTGTAGCAAATTTAATTTTTTATCACTGTCATCAGTCCTCTAAAATCCCCCCCCCCCTCCTCCCATACACCAGGGATACCGCTATTAGCCTCAAGAAGAAGCTAGTCTCAACTAGCCGACTAGTGATGAGTCGAACCAGCTCGTTGACGTTGACGCGAGCTGGATCACATAAGCTCGCTCACTCAAAAGAGTCGTTCATGAAGAGTCGTTAATATGAGTCATACCGTTCACCGCATGGCTGGCTCGCTCCCAATCCTTTCACCCCTTTCCACCGTAACTTGACGAGCGTGCTAACTAGCTATCACAATTCCCTTTCCGAGCGTACAAATCTGTCCCTTCCCTTTCAACTTATGAACGACTTAAGATTTATGTGTAATTTATCCGAAACCTATTGAATTTGATTCTGTAATTTTATTACGTACTGCATATTACTTATAATAATTAACCTTAGCCTTTAGTGTCTAATTCACAGAATTATGTCTATTGATGTTAAGAAAAATAGTAAGTTTAATATTGTAGGCAGTGCTGCTATCTAGTAACGATGGTAAGCATTTATAGTTGATTTTTTCGTAGTAAAGAACGAAGAACGACAGAAGATTCGTGAATGACAAACACTCCTGACTTTTTCTAATGTAGTGTGTAATGGCGGCGTGAATGACTCGCTCGCGAAGCGAGAGTCGTTCGTTCATAGCTCTCGTTCAAGAGTCGTTCAATTTGAATGACTCGCTCACGAGCGAGCCATTACTATAGCTAACAAATACTGCTGCTGCTGATTGTGACAGGATTGAGGGGGAGATTGGGCAGTTGTAGAGGAACAGAGGGGATGAGGGGGTCGCTAGTACAAGAATATTACTCTGAAGCTATTCAGGAATGAAACACCTTCTTCTACCTTAGCTAAAAATATCAATCGATTTTAATTACAAATTCTTAAGAAAATACGCTAAACGAAGTCAAATAATCATTTGAGTCATAAGTAACAAATCAAACATGAAGCACACATTTTTTTTTACTTACGTAGGTCTATAGTTAGAACTATTTCCCATACAAAGAACACAATATTACAAGATAGACCATACGTTAAAATTATTTTAAAATTACTTAGTTTCAATCTAGTTTTAAAATGGAAGGAGAATATTTTATGTTTCTGGTTGAGAGTGCCTGCCATCATAAATACTGTCCTGTTGTATGCACTAAAATGGTTTATTAATATAATATCTACTAAACCATCGGATAGAGCTAATATGAGGTAAGACGACTCTTTTAATAACTTCAGTCTCCCCTTCTTCATAATATTAGCTACACCATGGCAAACAATACGGTATTTTGGCTTGAACAATTATTATGACTTGGAAAAGGATAGTACAGTGGAATTGGCATATGAATGGGTAAGATTCTAGCATTTACAATAACAGTTATTTAAACTGCTTACATACTATGTCCGTTGAATGTATATATACTTTCAACGCTATGTCTGTGCCACTTTTAACCGATGATATCCATGGCAATCGGGGCTTTACCGAGGGAGGGAGGGAGGGGGCAAGCTCAATCCTTTTCCTAAAGCCCTCCTAAATGGATTATTAATAAGGTATTTTTTATTCCTTTTTAATGCCTAGGTGAGTAGCTTATTGTAGTTTTATAAAATTCATATCACCTTCAACCCCAATTATGTTTTAAAAAAATGTAACCACTTCTAGAGGGATTACATTCTAAGAAAATATCCTTGCCATCTTTTGATAAGAGACTTCCCCTAGAACCACCACAAGCATAAACACCCCACCCCACCAAAAAAAAAAAGCCTGGATATGGCCCTAATGTCAATAAAGATATTATTATACTCACATATTATCAAGGTTGATTCCTTTTGATTAACAAACATTTCTCAAACTTACCTTCTTACCCTTCCACGATTACAAATGATGTATTATCACCAATCAAAGCAAGCAAATACATATATTTGCCCATTTTGCCTCTTATATTATGAAATGGTAATGGTAAATACATTTTTTATTGTTTTGGTTTTGACTAAATATTGGTATCAACTATTTCTAACCTTTTTTAATAGGTGGAATGTTGGCATATATTAGAGATAAAATGGAAGGAAGCTCCTCTGGAATGATGAGTGAGTCAGCACCTGAACACCAAAACAAGATTCATATGAATACACTCATCAGATTTATTATCAGTAGTCGGAACTATAAATATCACCATTTAACTAATTTAAGGTTTCAAACAATGGCTCGTTCAAGAGCTATTTGTTATTCTATTAAAATTTTTCAAGCATGTATTTTGTGAATTAAAATTTTAATATTTATTTTTACAGTGAATATTTTAATGTGTTTTCTATAAATCAAATAGACCTACAAGACAAATAAAAATATAATTTTACATCTAAAACAAACAAAAATGGAGACTAAAGGTTTATATAAAATTATTTTAAGAAAATTAAATACAATAAGACTGCTGCGGTAGTTCATAACATGGCTAAACTAACAAATTATGTTTTGTAAATTTCTATAAAATGAAGTTTTCATTATATTTAATTTAAAAATGAAGCGAATCAATTATGTCACTTCCATGAGGCAATTGCTGTCGGTAACCATACAAAAATTATATTCTTTTCACAGTTAGACCTATACATTTTTTTAAAAATAGCTGATCATGTCCCAACCTACCCCCCAATAATCTGTTTAAGTTGGAAATTTTCCAATGTACTATTTTTGTAATGTAATATTTTGTAATGAAATTTTTTACTTAGAAAAATCAAAATCAAAATCTAGACCTATATTAATGCAAAAATGACCAAGGAATCTTTTTTTTGTCACCACCTCCCACTACCCGTTTGGGTTATACACATACATAAATACGCTAATTATTATTATTATTAGCACCGCGTCTTACTACCCGTTCGGGTTGTATGCACTTACGCTAATGTGCAATGGTAGGGTGATTCTGAGATGAAATGGAGGACCTACAGTTTAACGTGGAATCCGAACCACGGTGGAGGCCTGGCATTCCTCACATTCACAAGTTGTGATTAATACACGTCTTGTCAGAGGTGAAGAAAGGGTTTGGCAATCAGATAAATCTGTGCCAGGACCAAGGATTGAACCCCGGACCCCCAGCACGGAAGTCTGACACCTTACTCCTAGACCACCAGGTCACCTATCACGCTAATGAGTTAGGAATTAGGAAGATTGAATTTAGAGGAAGTGTACCTGCATTTATATAGAGGTAGAGGGGAAAACCGCTTAAGAAAAACCACCCTCAGTACACCCTACCAAGATTTGGGAACTCCGATCTCCTCATCATCGGCAGTCTATTTATTGTAGGTGTGATGCCTTAGACCAGGATAGTATACTTTTTTTTCTCCCAAGGGCCAAATCTGACCATCAGTTTGCATTGCAAGCCAAAGTTATATTTATTAATCCCATCAACTTAATATAGGCCCACACTTATCTACTAATAAACATTTATTTTCAATACTTTCATGTAAATAATTGGATTGATGGTCAGTCGAATCTTTCAAATTTTACGGCCAAATAAAGATGTTGTTTATCTTCCCAAACCTGTGTTATGATTGAAATATTCACGCACATAGACTTCCATAAAACAATCTAGCATTATTAATACTTTTTTATTAATCAAGTAACTGCATAATAAAATGCAATCATGACCTTTTTAAATAAATATTTCTATTTGACTCATACCCGCCTTGGTGGCGTAGTTGACTAACACGCTAGTCGTGTTAAGCTCGACCGCCGAGAACGGGGAGATCAAGGTTCGAATCTCGGTCGGGTGAACTGGGGGGTTTCCTAAATGGTTTTCCACTCTCCCTCCACGCCAATGCGGGTTCACTTCCTCTAAATTTAACTCTCCCAATTCCTAATCCATTAGCGTAATAATTAGTTAAGCGTATAACCCGAACGGGTAGTAAGACGCGGTGCTAAATATAATATTTGACTCACACACACACACACATCTACCACCAAAGCTTTCCCTTTAATTATTTTACTCCAGAATATTGTGAGGGACATGTTTCCAGGGAGGGCATTTGGCACGCGGGCTGTCAATTAGACCACACTGCCTTAGATCATGCGGTCACCTAAGCGGGTAAGGAAACTTGTTGATTTGGCATATGATATTTATTCTTTTATATCATGCCTATTGTTAAGTTGGTACATCGCATTTTTTTTATTTAAACTGTAAACTGACTAGTATGTTTCCTCTGGCACAGTAATTCAGATCTAGCAGTGCTTAAATTCTACACCATCTCTAAGATAAATAAATACACGCACATTAGTGACTTCTGCTAATGGTAAGTAGTTGATTCGTTTACAAACCCATAATACGCCCAATTATGAATGGTTCTATACTCTATTTACTGACTTATTAGCTAAACGCCACAAATAAAAAATTCTCACTAACTTTGTGAAATAGTTTTAAACACAAGAACATTCATTATACCTAATATGTAGAAAGGTTTTAAAGTAAAAACTTTATGGTTATGCTTGATTAGATGTTATTTTCAGCAGGGCTTTTAAGAGTCCATAAGCTTGAGGTGGGATCAATGGGATACAAGAGAAAGCCAGTGTTTTTGCAGTTCTTATAGCAAAATATTTTTTTTGCTAAAATAAATAAAATATTGCTCCAGTACAAACATAGAATTTAATTTTCTTTACATGTTGATCTCGAAATTTCTTAAATATCTGTCAAGGGTGTCCTGGAATTTAATGACAACTTTTTCTTTACATTTAAAAAGTTTTTCATCTAATGCTCATGATATATATTCAATAACTGTTGATATCACCATGTGAAGAAAATTAAACTCTTTATTTGTACTGAAGCAATATTTTATTTATTTTAGCCAAAAAAAGTGTTGGCATAAAAAGTGAAAAACTGACCCTTTCTCACGTCCCCTTCAATCCCACCTTAACAATTGTGTCAGAAATTAAAATAATATAATTAACTTAAGAGTAAGTAAGACTTCCCATTTAAACATGCATAGGTCTATTGATATTATAATATAAGCAAGTATTAATGCACTCAAAAAATTTCAAAGTGACAAACCCACAAATTTCTTAATTTTAAAGAAAGTTGAATGTATTTAATTGATGGCAATTTGAAATAATTAGGCACATGTCTTCAAATATTTTTCATTCATCACAAAAAACTTATATTCCAACCAAAATAATATACATACTGGATGATTTTTTTGTGTGTTTTATTTCATCAATTATATTAATAATATATTAGAACACAACCATAGATATAACATAGATATATATCAGAAATATAACAGGAGTTTTATTAATTAATAATTAAAATAAATTATGCATTATTAAACTTACATGAAAGAATAAATGCGCCACAAAGGCAGTAGCTCCATATTGGGTCCATGGAATTATTGGTATATTCTTAGGCTCAACCGTCTTCCGATTCGTTTGATGTGCAGATCATACGTCTAGTAGGATATAGGGCTCTAAAATTTTCAAAACTACTTCGTCAGTTCATTAGAAAAAGAGGACCTAGCAGGAAATACGCCGGTTATTTTAACTCTTTTTTTTAGTACCATTTCTTGTTAATCGTTAAGGCTATACGCATATGTACTAATTACGCTAATGTGTTAGGGACAAGTATGTTTTAATTTAAAGGAATTGTACCCGCATCTGCGAGAAGTAAGAGTGGAAAACATTTGAGGAAAAAACACCCTCAGTACACTCGACCGGGATTCGAGCCCTGAGCTCCCCGTCAGCGTCAGTTTAGTCTATTGCGAGATTGACGCCTTAGACCATGCGGACACCGAAGCGTGCTTTATTTTAACTAATAATCTTAGTACAGAGCTAATAACAATTTAGTCTAAAAGCAAAATGTTGAAGAGGTTTAAATTAGAGTAAAATAACCGTAATTTAATTGACTTGCTAGATAGATATGAAAAAAAAAATGATGATTAAATATAGAGCAGTGATTATCAAACTGTAGTACGCAAGCAGACACGACAATACCAACATTTCCCCTCAATTTGAGAAACTGAATTCCTTTGGGTAAGAAACCCATTTATGTTGAATAACATTCCTGGAACCCTAACTAACAACGAAAAAGAGTGTTTAATAGAATTATCTTGCGATGGAGTTTTGAAAATGGAACTTACCAAATTAGTTAGGTAAATTTTGGCTAAAGGCTAAAAATAAATATCCATCGCTGTCCAGAAAAGTATTGTTGTTTCTAATTCTACTTGCAGCCACCTATTTTTGCGAAACTGGTTTTTCTGCTATGGCTACAGTAAAAAATAAATTTCGTAATAAACAGAATCTTGACCCAAATTTGTTCTTAAAATTAAGTACAACTAAACCCGACACATCCTCGCTTGTTTCAAGCATACAGCATCATCCTTCTCACTGAATTTTTAGACTTTAAGAATATTGTAACATTTTTTATAGCTAAATAACATATACTTCCAAAAACAGTTATAATTTTTTATTGGCTAATCATTCCGAGACATAGCTCTATCCTAATGAAATTTTTAATAGTTCTGTGGTACATGACTGATCAATAGTACACATGAGTGGTACACGAAAAAAAAAAGTTTGAGAACCACTGACTTAGAGAAAAGTGTTGGGATTGAAAGCCCATAAAATGGCATACTAAAAGGAAAATTAAAGAAAAGATTGCGTTTGAACCAGAACTCTAGAATTGCGACTTTGTCTTCTTCACTTGACCACAGTGAAATTGGGATCAATTTAATAGATTTTTATTTTAAACTAACAATTTCTTTAATTTTATTGTACTAATTTAAAAATAAAATGGTATAACGTCTTCACTGGTCACAGCTCTACTATTTCTAATGCCCCTTCTACACATTTTCTCGAAAGTTTCTCCGAATGTTCGTCTGAATGTCGGCATTACAAATGAAGCCGAATGCTAACCGTCCACACATTCTGTTTCATTAATGTTTTCAGTGTCATAGAGATGTGCGCTCACTCGCGTCCTTTGACTCAGGCCGAAACCCCGACACACAGGCGAGAAGCACTCGCCGAGTGTAGTGAGCAACTCCGAGCAAAGAGGAATGCAACATCTACGAGCTCGCTCGGATACGCTCGCCAAATGTGTAGAGGAGGCATAAAATAGAATACAAAAAACCTCTATACGATGTGACCTTTGATTCGAGTTGCATCACCTGACTTAAATCAGGTGTTCAATACCCGTTCGGGATATAATTGCATGTACTAATCTCACTAATGAGTTAGGGATGTGGAAAGTTGAACCTAGAGGAATTGTACTTGCATTTTCGTGGAGCGAGAGCGGAAAACCATGTAGGAAAAAATTCTCTCAGTACATCCGAACGGGATTAGAACGCTGACATCGGCAGTCCAGTCTATTGCAAGAGTGACGCCTTAGAACAGTCATGTTAAACTTGCGGCCCACGGACCTTTTAATGAATCAGTATACAATGTAGGCAGATTCATATTTTTATAAACGTTGTAGAAATACATCATTTCGGATTAAGAAATTTGGAAATTGGCCACTATTTTGTAAAATCTGGCACGCGAGGTTGGTGTATCCAAATTTTATTCCTTACTCACCAGAGATAGATTATAAAAAAGTGGTTAAATTTATGTACCAATTATGTGCAATATTTTGCAGCATATAAAATGTGTAAACATTTTTTGCTGTCTCTTATGAAAGGGAACAGACCCTCAAAAGAATATGACTTACGGACACGCATTTGTCTTCAATTAATAATGAAAGTGAACTCACCACAAAATTTAAAGCCTATAACTAATTACCATTGCTGCAAATAAAAGATTCCGTGTTTATGGTAGTCTAAAAATGGAGAGTACAGTAGGTCTAAGCATTTTATGTAATTTTAATATTCTATATTTTTTATTTATTTAGGTGGTGATATGTATATTTTTTTCTAAATGCGGCCCACTCAGTATTTTCAATTTTCAATGTGACCCTTAGAATCAAACAAGTTTGACATGCCTGCCTTAGACAATGCAGCCACCGAAGCATGTCAGGCGCATTAAATCAAAATGTATCTTTCTCTCCCCTTAGATTATATAATTTAAATCGTTATTAGTCAAGTCAATGGCGAACTATGACCTAAAGGCCTATATTAATGTGGTTTCTCATAATTTACCTTTGACTCAGAGTGCAACAAGTAAGCGTATTATCTCTATCAGGAAGCTCCTTAAAACAAACAATAAGTCAAACATTGGTTTTTAGAAGAAAGAACACAATAAGCCAAGCATTGGGTTTTAGGAAAAAGAAAACGATAAGCCAAACATTGGATTTTAGAAGAAAGAAAACAATAAGCTAGGTATAGGGTTTTAGAGAAAAGAAAACAATAAACCAAGCGTTAGGTTTTAGGGGAAAGAAAACAAACCAATCATTCGGTTTTAGGAGAAAGAAAACAATACACCAAGCGTTGTGTTTTAGGGGAAAGAAAACAAACCAAGCATTGGGTTTTAGGAGAAAGAAAACAATAAGCCAAGCGTTGGGCCTTAGGAGAAAGAAAACATTAAGCCAAGCGTTGGGTTTTAGGAGAAAGAAAACAAACCAAGCATTGGGTTTTAGGAGAAAGAAAACGATAAGCCAAGCTTTGGGTTTTAGGAGAAATAAAACAATAAGCCAAGCGTTGGATTTTAGGAGAAAGAAAACAAACCAAGCATTGGGTTTTAGGAGAAAGAAAACGATGAGCCAAGCTTTGGGTTTTAGGAGAAAGAAAACAAACCAAGCATTGGGGTTTAGGAGAAAGAAAACAATACACCAAGAGTTGGGTTTTAGGAGAAAGTAAAGCATAAGCCAAGCATTGGATTTTAGGGGAAAAAACTCTCACTAAATTTTTTTTCTCCGTGCTGTTCGCATAGTTATACTACTAAGGTAGGGATGAGAACGAGAAAATTAGAAGAAATGTTCTTGCGTTTTCCTGTGCTTTCTTCATATTTTACCTAATAAGGTGGATAGGAATGAGAAAAAGAGAATTCATAGGAATTGTCCCTGAACTTGTTTGTAGCAAGATTTAGAAAACATTTACGAAAAAACAACTTAAGGTGGGGTGCTAGTGAGCGCTAGTCTAGTGCATTAATTTTGCAGATTTTATAGCATAAACATTTTTTGGCCAAAATAAATCAAATATTTCTTCTATAGAAACATAGAGTTTAGTTTTCTGCACATGCTAATATCAGCAGTTCTTGAATATCTGTCATGAGCATAGTGGCATTTGATGACACTTTTTAAATAAAGAGAAAATGGTTCAACATTCCAGAACACACTTGACAGATATTCAAGAATAGCTGTTGAGATTAGCATGTGCAGAAAAATAAATTCTATGTTTCTATAGAAGAAATATTTTATTTATTTTGACCAAACATGCTTATGCTATAAAAACTTCAAAAATACTGTCCTAAACTCACCCTCACTAGCACCCCACCTTAATAGAGCTGGCTAGAATTCGAGCTTGGACCTCCACATCACTAGCATACTAAACAAGACAAGATTTACGCCCTTGTCCTCGTGCCCATCGATGCAGTTAGTTCTTAATATTGACATTTATGTCAACCTAAGCTGCTTACCTAGTACTAGACATAGGCCTAAATTACGTTCGTTACTAAGATAAGATTAATTTTGATTGAACTCTTATCGGTGGCCACGCGGTCTAAACGTCAGACTCGTCTCGTCTATGTTTGCCATTGATGGAGAGGGTCGGGTTTGAAACTGAATATACCGAGAATGAATTTTTCTAAAGGGTTTCCAACTCCCGGTCCCTCAAGTAACTTTACATTCTACCTGCCTCATACTAATCTCATTAGTGTAGTTAAATGTTAATTGCACGAGCGGGTAGTAAGATGTTGGGCAAATAAAAAAGCTTTAGAATAAATGCCATTTGGAGTGTATTTAACAATTAAATACTGCTCAACCCACTTCGGTTACCACATGGTCTAAGGCGCTACTCTCGCAGTAAACTAAACTGCCGATAGTGGGGAGATCGAGGTTCGAATCTCGGTCGGCTGTACCGAGTGTGGTTTTTTACATAATGGTTTTACAATATTCCTCCACGCAAATGCGGGTGCACTACCTCTAAATATAACCTTGCTAATCCATAAAGTCATTAGCGTAATTAGCACATTAGTGTATAACCCGACCGGTGGGGCTAGAAAAAATACTGCTCGAATAGACATAGTTCATCTGATGATCAGTTGTAGACGCCGTTACCTGTGACGTCGAATAGGAAAGCAAGGCAAAGGTAGTTTTAAAATGCAAGTACATTCTGTCCAGGCGCAAATGGTAGTGATGTGGAATTCTCATTAGCGGATTAGGGAAAGTGTTAGAAGAACTTAAACAATTGGCTTGGTAAGGTGAACTAAAGTCTGTTCAGCATAGGAATTGTTTTCTGAAAGGCCTTTTTCCCTAGCAGAAATCTATTATATAGTAGGATATTGATAGGAAAAAAGACCTTTCAGAGAGTAATTCATGCTGTGAATGGAGTATACTCATTTTCTTCCTTCTCTTTATATTTTGTACAATGGCGTCTAAGTGAGATAGTTCATTGAGTGCTTAGGTGCGTCAAGTTAAGATGCAACCCGCATAATAAAATAGCTTAGAACTCATCTAAGTAGGTAACGTCGTTATGCACAAAGAAATACAATATGTCAATATTTACACATATTTAATTCGTTGCTTCATAATACATTGGCACGTCTGCGTTTCTAGTGCATCACAATTACTGATTGTAGCTAGCATTATTATTATTATTATTATTATTATTATTATTATTATTATTATTATTATTAGCACCGCGTATTACTACCCGTTCGGGTT
>CABFWB010002755.1:26959-97524 GCA_902151455.1 Timema bartmani | reverse complement strand
ATACAATATAATTACCAATATTAAACTATCATTGTTATGTCAATAATTGTAGATACATACAATATAATTACCAATATTAAACTATCACTCTTATGTCAATAATATTGTAAATAACACAAACAGAATTACCAGTATGATCACTGTTGTGTTAATAAGTGTAAATACAAACAACACAATTACCAGTATTGTCACTGCTATGTCAATAACACAATATATTTTATTTTATCATTCATATCATCAAGAACTACTACAAGCTTGTTCTAAACGGTGATGTGTTTGGGATGAGGCAGTTTGAATTTATAGTAAGTGTTCCCAATTTACATGAAGGGATAAAATGAAAAACTATTTAGGAAAATCCACCCTCATATATCCTAAACTGGACTCGAACCCCAATCTCCCCATCATCGCCAACAAGTCTATTGCGAACTGAAGCCTTGGATTAGACCATGCGGCCACTGAAGAGGATAACAATTACTAGAAAACTAACGTACAATTAAGTTTTCAATTTTCATAGCATGTGTAATGCTATGTTGTGTCATATAGGTTAATTTATTTTAATTAAATGATTGGCAGAGTAGCTGATATATATATTTTCTGTTTAGTTATTTAATATTAATTTTAGTTTTATTTTACCAAAAAATCATCATGTAATATGGTTGTATAATAAATATCTGTAAATAATTGTGTAATACGCCTATCTAATATGGGTAATTTTACTTTCTCTTCTCAGTTATAAAATCAGAAACGTGAAGCCTTAAAAGAAAGTAAATTAGTTTTGAAATAATGTTAATTATGCACTAATAGCGCTAAAGTATTAACCTGACAGCATACGGGTTGGATTGAAGTCTGCAGGTAACGGTCATTGATAAACTTTCTTCTCCTGCCAACGTTTTACTAGGGTCCAGCACTATATAACTCTCTCAGTACAATGTGTACTATCCAGGAAAACAGGCTGTGTGTCCAGCACTATATAACACTCTCAGTACAATGTGAACTATCCAGGAAAACATGCTGAGTGTCCAGCATAATGTAACACACTCATTACAATGTGTACTATCCAGGAAAACAGGGTGAGGGTCCAGCACTATATAACTCTCTTAGTACAATATGTACTATCCAGTAAAACAGGCCGAGGGTCCAGCACTATGTAACACTCTCAGTACAATGTGTACTATCCAGGAAAACAGGCTGAGCATCCAGGATTACATAACTCTCTCAGTACAATGTGTACTATCCAGGAAAACAGGCTGAGCATCCAGCATTGCATAACTCTCTCAGTACAATGTGTACTATCCAGGAAAACAGGCTGAGCATCCAGCATTACATAACTCTCTCAGTACAATGTGTACTATCCAGGAAAACAGGCTGAGGGTCCAGTATTATATAAAAGGTATTTCTGTGTAGGAAATACCCTAAATAAATCTTTATATTTACATAACAATACACTCTAAACACTAAACATATTTAATATAAAATCATATACTTATACATTAAATATAACTAAGATATGACTTACATGACTATTTTCACGGTCTTTAGGGCGTCTGTCTCGTAACATACATAGCTACTGGTGACAGGGAGGCTTGGGTTTAAATACATTCTGAGTGTATCGAATGTGGCTTTTACCAAATGCCTTCCCATGTTCTCTCCTATCAAATTTGAGCTAATTTCTTCTAAATTCAACCCTGCTCAAACTGACGCCATCGGTGTAAACACGCTGTTAGAGATTAGTACACACAAAATAAATCAAATAAATTATGTGTCACAATCGTACACAATTTCTCAAATAGTGTATTATAGTTTGAAACAAAATACTACAGATATTCCTTGAATTAATATTTATCAGAAAAATAAATTAGTTGTTTTATTTTGGCACCACAACATACTACCCGTTCTATCTCGGGTTATAAACTTTCTGTGTTATTTATTATGGAAAACTTTCTCTAAATGAATCATATTATTCCATTTTGACTGTAGCTTGGTGTAAATAGTTTATATATGAATTATTATTATTTTAGTTGGGGGATTACTACTTATATTAACGTCTTGCTAAGGTCAGGTAGGTTTACAGTC
Source organism: Timema bartmani (assembly GCA_902151455.1). Classification (NCBI taxonomy): domain Eukaryota; kingdom Metazoa; phylum Arthropoda; class Insecta; order Phasmatodea; family Timematidae; genus Timema; species Timema bartmani. The sequence goes on along the minus strand of CABFWB010002755.1, from coordinate 95,451 downwards.
TCATCAATAATAGTGAATAAAGGTCTAATAAATATTGTAAACCTACTTTTATGAGTTATAGGGCACATAAATCATAAAGATTCATCATAATATCGATGTATATAATTTTGTACGATAACAATATTTTCTCTATAGTAAATGGTTAGTAATAAATCTATACACGTGTGCAAATTTGAGAACCTTATTCACAAAAATTGTGTTTTTATGAATGACTTGTCAACGCTCATTGACTAAAATAGATCTTGTGTGTATTATTACTTTATTATATTCTAGGCTAGTTCATTCAGTAGTAATGTTATCCGCATCCTCCAATAGAATACCGAGTAGTGTTAAGTGTTCTGGTCACCCCTGCATGTAGGAACGTGTGGAGGAAATGGAAACAGTCAGGATGTTATCTTGTGCCGGAGTCTAGAGCTCCGTTGATTGTAATCACTGTAATGACATCTGCCACTTGTACCACTCTCTACACTCCCTCTGGCTTCATCTGCCTTTATTTGACACATGCCATCCCATCACAGGAACAACTTTCTCTTCAATAGACCTACAAGATGAAACCATTTTTATTCTGCCGGACTACAAGTTTAACAACAAAAGGGAAGCCGAACTCCCATATTGTCACGTTCTATATGGACGTTAATTTAGTTTAAGTTTACTAAAAGAAACGACTCAGCCGAAAAACCTGACAAGCCGATTACATTTTATATTATTACAAATACAACAACTGTATCCCATACCATTTATTTCGCCCTTAGTGGAAGGAAGTATTTCCGTTTAACCTTAAGGGGAGTCGTGCATCGGATTCTTTTTGAGAAAACTTTTTTCCCAGCCTAGCTAATTCTCATTGTGTTTTTATTTTTTTTAAATGTTTTTTTTTAATTTCTTTAAATTTGCTTTAAAATCTGTTTTAACTGATAGAATTTGATTAATCTATTTTTCTAAAACTACAATTTTATGTAATTGATTTTTTACATTTAACTTAATAAATTGCTTTAGATTAAAGTGTAAATATCTCAATACAATCGCTTAAATACTTTTCAAGTAATTAAAAATTACCTCTGAAACTAAAAATAATATTTTTACATAGCAGTTTGTTATTATTTATTTAATTTTTACTCTACAGTGTTATGGTTTCAAATGTATATCAATTTTATGGTGGATTATTTGTGAACTAGCAGATCTTTGATTATTGCCTCTAGCATGTCGGCTTTTAAAACTACAGATTAATCCATCTCGTGGTGTAAATCGCTTTAACACATGACTTCGCTTAATACATTTTTGCTTGGAGCGTCCTTGTTTGACTGACTTGACAATACCTGAAACAAGCGGAGAATTTAAGAACACAGTTCAAACATTTAGAGTAGACAATTGCCCCTCACTATTTTCTTTCACAACTTGAGCTTGTGATGGTTGTGGACACCGCCCAGCAAACTACATTATAGCCTAAGTTTGTACCATCTCAGGTTGCAGCTCTTAGAGAAAAGGACAAGAAAGCTCGTCTGGTCCACCATTTAGTGATTCCATATTAATGTTATCTTCAGAGCAGTAGGTCGGTCTTACACTTTTGCACCTTACAGAAAATCTTTTACAGATTTTTTTTAGAATGGCTAAAAGCCCTTCACCGAGTCATGCTCGCAAGAGGAATAAATTTTTAAAATGTATGATTGTTAGATGGAAAAAGAATATAGCTGGAAATTAAGTATATTTTAGTAGGACTAGATATGTTATATTTTTAGAACAGTTAATATTTTTGGTTAGAAAACCTTAATTATTAAATATATTGTTTCAAGAAAGTTATTTAATTTAAGTAAAGTAGATGATAATAAATTTTGTATTTTGTAAACAAAATTTTTTTTTATTTTACTTATAAATATTGCAAACTTAATATCTGTATAGTTCATTGTAATTTATTATGTTACCCAGATATTAACTTAAATTTTAATAGCCTGTAATTTAAATTTATATTTAAATGATGTATCACAGATAAGGCAATTTCATGCACAAGGCTAAGTTATATAAATCAGAATCAACAATACTTTAATATATATTATTTAATTTCATATTACTGTCCCCTAATGCATGTTTACATTGAACATAGTTAAGTTTTTAAGTGTAGATTATTTTTGTGTCAGTCATGCATACTAAGGTTTTCTATCATAAAAATACGTATTACTGTCCTGTGTAGCAGTATTAAAAAGGCAGGTGCAGAGATTCTACCTAACATTAAATACCCAGAGGTTTCCTTCTTGTAGTCTCTAGCAGTTTAGTTTAGTAATATAGTCGGTAAATAATATATAAATTATCACTATTATTATTATTATTAGATAAGGCTTGTGCCCTTTACGAAGGATACCTAGCCTAACGTAGCATCCTACTCTAACCTTAACTGACCCAACTTAGCCTAACCTAAATTATCCTAGCTCAACCTTACAAAATATTCCTAATTAAATAAAAAATTATATGTGCGTGTCTGGGCTACATCCCTCGTGGCCCAGTTTGTGGAAAGATCAGCCAGTACTAATGTAACGTTGTCCAAGATGACGGCCGAATGTACTAATAGTACATCCTTTCCATGGAGGCTATTTACCTGTCCCGATGAGATGAGGTGATGGTGATAGTGAGTATGAGCGTGTAGAACCAGTGAAAACACTTAAACATAACTTAAGCCCAATTAATCAAACCTTGGTGACCGTTGGGTTAAGGGGAAAACACCCAAGGTATAAGTCGAGGATCAAACCCGGAGGCCCTAGGTTCGTATCCAGATGCACTGACCCTTATAACATGGGGATGGTTAGTAAAAACATTATTAATAAAAGTCTAGCTATTCCTTGTAGCGCAGTCCATGCGATCAAGTGATACTAGTTGTGACTTACTTTCAACTGCTTCATGACCATCTAAAAGGGTATTATTTTATGTTTGCCTTAATTTAGATCTTCATCCATGTACATTCTATTTTTATGTGAATTATAAGTCATATGTTTTGATGTTAGTATGTAGTTTGTTGTTTTGTATTTTATTTGACACTTTAATCCTTCAAGAAACTAAACAAAGTGAGGATTAGGTAGGCCGAGGTTCAATCACAAATTGTTGTAGTGTACATTTTAATATAATGATTTGATAAACTCTTTGAATTAAATGTTCATACAATCAGTTTAAATCTCTACGTTTAAAGTTTATTTATAGAATAAGATACTGATAATGTTATATAATACAAATGATTTCAATGATAACGTGTGAAAGCAAAAGTTAAACAAACAAACTAAAAATAGATTATGTTAAAAAATTAAAGTATTTAATATTTAAAATAAGATAACTTACATACATTTAAAAAATTTGTTTGGAAAGTATTAGTTGTAATATTTATGTAAAGCACTTTACAACCATCTAAATTAATATTAAATACCCACCTTTTTAGAGAATAATACTTGGCTAAATGTCTAAATTTGCCCTTCTTTTTTTTCCAACAAAGAAAAATAAAATAACTCTCATAACCATATAAAGGACATATTTGATTAAGTACTAAATATAAATTGAGTAAACTTTAAATAAACGATGCAAATAACCGCAATTTTAGCTCTAGGACGAATATCCGTTGTGTAAATGATACCATAGCTGTGGAGTTTTGGGATGAATAGGCGCTATGTAAATGATGCCATGCGATAGTATTGCCATCTAGTAGAATACCACTGAATTAATTTGGCCCATCTCTTCCTGCTCATACATTTGAATTATTATAACTTTAAATAAAAATTTTGTAAAATAAAATCAACTGTCAACATATTATTATTTTAAACAATGTACAGTACTTTTTAATTAAACTAAAAAATTTATTTAAATAATATGTTTATACTATTTTTTACTAATTTAAAATATAGTGCAAGACTTCGTATTTAAACTTTCATTGAGGACTAAGAACACATTTTTAAATAATTTTATTCATTTTGATAATTTTTGAAAATACAGGTAAAGAGAGAGAGGGAAAACCTCCAAGTAATTTGGACTCCTGGTTGGTTGAATATTTTGGTTTTAAAAACTAGCCTGTACTTTATTTTGGGTAATTCGCCCTCTTAATTTGATCCGCTCCAAAATTAACTTACCCCATATTATCTAAAATAACTCTAAGTCAATCTCATTTTACTCAATACATCTTTACTTAACTTAGCTTTACTTCAAAGAAAGTAGAGCAAATATTTATCTGTTATCAATAAAACATTATTTAAAAATAACTCATCAATAATGATATAGCTAATAAATATTTTTAAATAATAAAAGTCTAAGTCCCCACTTCTCACAATTATTGTAAGATAATGACAGGAAGATCGGGGTTTTATTCCTGGTCTGGTACACACAGTTTGATTGATAAATGGTTTCTCATTCTCCCCCCAAGCCATAAATCCCAACACATTTGCACAATTAATTAATATGATCCGCTTCAATGGACGAATGATTTAAGACGTCATTCTCATATTAGACTGGACTACTAAATACGGGGAAATGGGGGTTCGAATCCCACTCAAGTCTACTGAGGGTAGTTTTCCTAAATTGTTTACCACTCTCCTTCCAAGCAAATGCGAGTAGGCTACCTCTGAATTTCTTCCTTTCTCATCCCAACTTCATCATAGTATACCTCGACAGGTAGTAGGACACGGTGAAAATGTTGCTGGCAGTGCAAATGATTCAGAGCTCGTTGTAGCGTCTTATCATAGCTACAACGTTTAGTTCCAGAAAATACATTAAACTATTCCAAATAATATTCTACCAAACTTAAATAATATGATGTTGTTCTAAACTCACCATGCTCCATTTTACTATGTTCATTCGAAGCTGACTATCTCCCTCGCCACACAACCGGCCACGTGAACGTGTGATCAAGACTTAATGCGTGAGTGAACTGACCTGGCCAACATTGGGAGTTCACTAAGGCCGCTGGAAGTAAGACATTTCCGGCGCTATGTGGTTCCACGTAGCCTAGATGACTGTTTTAGGGCTTTCTAGGGCCTTCTATTCACATATTCCCCTTTCACCACTACCCCCCTTTTTCTTTGTTCCTGTCTTGTGTGTAGCCCCTACCTTCCCCCTATATGAGTAAAATATATCAAATAAATACTGTCAGGAGATCGGAGGACAATTCACTCTTGGCAAGATATCAATCTTGGACACATCTACATATTTTAAAATGTAGGAACTAAATTAATTTTCAGCTATTTGTATTTCAAAATTATTATTTTTGACCTTAATTTTTTACCATGATAATAATACTTTATGCTTTGGAAATTAAACTTAAATAGGACTCCAGTTGACTCAAGTTTATATTATGTTAAATCTTGTATTGATTCAATTAGTACTTTCTGGAGAGAAATGTTACTGTCTATTCTAAATCCTCCCAACTAGTGGAATAAAAATGTAATGATTTGAAGTTGTTGACATAAAAAAAATTATATTTAAAATAAACTATTTTCTTGTTAATCTTTTGGGGAAATTAATAGAATGAAATGCTATTGGCTATCCCAAGTCCTCTCGGCTAGTGGAAATATATATATTTGTAAATTTTGGGCGTTATTCAGTTCTACTTGTGACTAAACTTACATAATGTTTATTTATAGAATAGAGATAATATTGTAACGTAAATGTTCGAGTTGTTTTCAATGAATATTATATATATATATGTATATATTACTTATGTTTATCTATTTTCTTCAACTTGTTGACTTTAACTTTATTTCAATTTAGCTAAGTGGTATACACCTTCCTGGTAATGTTGTTTAGTAATTTCCTGATTCATCATTTTTTGGTCTAGCCTTGTTGTTTTACCGAAATGGTACAGAATGGGTTTCTTGGAAACGTGAGTGTATATAATATATAATATTATTATCTAATAATATATTGGTTTTTAATAGTACTATCTGCTCACTCTGTATTCATTTCCCCCTCTTTTTGTAAATTTGTATGCCTGCCTTTGTCCTGGAGGATGAAAAGGGGCTACATCGTAAACAACACATTTATAAACGTATCTATGACGACATTTCAGAAATATTAATGAGGCTAACAAAAATAAATTTTGGAATTAAATTAGTAATTTAGGAAAATATGTTTATTTATATAATTGATTAAAACTGTTTCATTAACGTTTGAAATATTTTGTTATAGATAAATTGAATTAATATTGTGTATGTTAGGAAAATATTCAAATAGTGTTTCCAGAATTTATATAAGAAAGAATGAGCTATTAACTATATTACCTTTTAATAAATAAATACAACACTATGTATTCAACAGACCTTTATTTTTAATACATATTTATTTTAGTTTTTGTACAAATGTCTTTAATATTTATAGTTACACAAAAATGTATTCTTACTGTAAGAACAGGTTTGATTATATTATCATTATATTATTATTATTATTATTATTATTATTATTATATTTCCACCATCTGTGTAGCAGTAAATAAAATGGATATAAGTTGTTGGAGGTATATTTACACACGCTTTATTTTATACAAAAAACATTCAATTTTACACAGTTATTCAGATAAGATAAAATTCATAAAATACCTTACAAAGTCAGATATTTTCTGTAGAGATAGTTCCTCCATTGAATAACCCATAAAACACAACCACTTTCAGTTATTATGTAATATTTTATAATTATCCATAAGTCTTTAATATTTACATTAAAAGTCAAATTTTAATCATAAAACTTTACAATCTAGACAATATTTCCTAAACGGATTTTCATATGCAAAATAAAACAGAAAATAAATGGTTCATAGCTCAGAAAAATGAGTTGCCTGCAATAATAATATTTATGTTAATCATAAATAAAAAGGTTTAAGTATGTATCACTTCTCTAAGAGTAATATTATATGTGCCCGAAATAACACTCCTAAACTCAAAATCATCAATTGATTTCTAAGCTAATTTTAGATTTTATAATGATGCTGTAACTAATTTTAAGGTTTATATTTAAAAAAACTATAAAATATGTTACCATTCCAAATCAAAGCAAATATTAATATAATATATACAGGCAACACATTTGTCATTTATTGGAAAGCTTATAGAACAGTTAATTTATGATGTAAATTACATTTGTAATTCATATTTAATAACTAACAATTATTGACGTTCCGCCAAATATTTTTCAAGTTATTGATACAGATCAACTGTTAGCGCAAAGTATTTCAGATGTTAATAAAGCTCCAATTCTTCATATACAACTGTTCAGGTATGGACAGAACCTGAAATCCGAGCTTTAATGTTAGCGTCATAAGAGGTAGATATGATTGCATGAACTCTTACATGCCATGACCAGCCCATCAGGAACAACTAACACGCTCTAAAAATTAAACTGTAAATCCCAACTAAACTGAACCATAAGAAAGAGGTTCAATTAAGGGGCCCACCTACCTAAATGATGAGATGCATTGCAGATGGACATACATATCTCGTTATTTAAACATTGGTTGGCTACTTTAGAATATGGTTTACAACTAATAGAGGATAAAGATATCAAACGGTCCCTAAACAATTAAACACGGTTTATTTTTATTTTTTATAATTTAAAAACTAGTCCCTAGTAGGTGAAATCGATGATCATCAGCCACAGTTCACCACAATATATATCACAGTTATATAATAAAAATAAGCTCTTATAAACACACACATACAAAGTAATGTTTTGATAAGATCACAACAAAAAATTTCAATTTTTAATAATGTTTTTATTTGATTTAGTAAGAAGTAATAGATGATAAGATTTTACATGCTTATTTTTATTTTTATTTCCTTCTTATTTTATAATTAGCCTTAGTATTCTATTACATGTTACTATGTTATATATATAAACGTTACACCATCTTCAGGACTTAGACCCGCCTCGGTGGCGTAGTTGGCTAACGCGCTAGTCGTGTTGAGCTCGACCACTGAGGACGGGGAGATCGAGGTTCGAATCTCGGTCGGGTGAACTGGGGGTGGTTTTTCCTAAATGGTTTTCCACTCTCCCTCCACGCAAATGCAGGTTCACTTCCTCTAAATTCAAGCCTCCCAATTCCTAATCCATTAGTGTAATTAGTACTTAAGCGTATAACCCGAACGGGTAGTAAGACGCGGTGCTAAATATTATTATTATTCAGGTCTTATATATGATATATTTGATATTGTTTTAAATACATATTATCAGAAAGTTTGTGAAAATATTGAAGTATTAAAAATATAAAAACTTTTGTTGGATGATCAACAATGTATGTAAGAGAACATCATCTTTATCATCTATATAATAACACTGAAACTTGTCGTCATAGAAAACTAAGGGTAATATAAAATATGGAAAAGGTAATACAAATAAAGAAGATAATATTTTAAGATAATAAAGGTTTGTTTTATTGTGTTTAAAGGTTTAAAGACCACCGTTCACACTATTAATACCGTAGTGTGAAGATGTTTCCCTTTCAAGTGAGTATCGTCCTTAAAACGGGGCATATATATGTTTGCTGAGTGTGTTTAGTAGTTGAACAGGCACTCACCCCAATGACCTAGTCTTAGAGTTGCTACCTAACATCCCATTTAGCATCGCCACTCAATATCCCATCTCTTTACCCGCAGCCTCCTAGCAGTCCTGCCATGGAAAAAATACATTATCAGAGTAGAAAACTTTAAACACGCAATATTTTAATATAGATACTCCTTTTTATTTATGTGCACTGAATCATACTACTCGTTTGAGCTATCTGCCATCATTTAAATCATTATTTAGTTCTGAGGCTAATGGGTTTTTCCTTCTTCACAAATTCGTACATTTTAAAACCACTATTTAATCTCCCTCTTGAACTAAGTTTCAAATAATTATTAATTATATTCAAAACGTTGTTTAGCTATACGTGTTTTAGCGTCATATTCACAAATCAGTATATAATCCTCTAAATCTACTTACGACCACCCCAATAATTTATCTTCAAACTAAACTCTACAACTTCCATACTAGGTTGGTTGAAATTCTCATAGATATCTGAGTTGATGTAAACACATGGTTTAGTTTGTTTAGTATCGCCTCAAGCAATACAACAAGTTGGAAGATCATGTGTTAGATTACTACAGATTACAATCTTAATTGAGTGTGTTCTTACTAATATCTTTCAATAACTATTTTAATTTTAAATACCATACTTTTATAAACAACTGAATTATGATATAATACATTAAAATATCGTGAAATAAACATAACATACTATTTATTTTACCCACAATCGTGAAACATTTTATTATTGTGTTTCAAAACTGTTTTAACAATGCATAATAATTTTTGGTCTGTAGTTTATTTCGGTTATTGAATACTTTCCTTCAAATTAAATATTAAAACTATATTTTGGTCTAAGATTTTTTGGTAAAAAATTAATTAAAATTGTTTTACGAAAATAATATTAAATTTTTTGTGTTTTAACGTTCTGAAGAAAGCTCAACATTACTTCTGGTACTTAGTGCAGGAAATTTACTAAATTATCATCAAAATATTTGACTTTGATTTCATATTAAAACTAATACAAATCATAAGTATTTAATAAATTCTGGCATAGCTTAATGTATGTTAGATACAGTCCAATTTACAGAAACATGATAATTATGAACATTTTTATATTAGTAATAATGTAACATTATTTGCATCCATTTATCTACTACTTAAAATAGATGTAATTTGTTTTAAATATAGTTAACATTGATTGCTTATTACTGTAGAAAACTTGTTCGAGCTATGAGCCAGCCTGTGGGGTGATTGTGATGTCGCAATGATCAGTGAACTCATTTATTCGTGTACATTTACCACCATTTATACTTTTAGATTTTTAAGAATTTGCGGGGGGGGGGTTCCAATATTTATAATACTATTTAAGTGATTTTCTCCGTATGCATTAATACTTATCAATCCTATTTATCCAAATGAACAAGTATTAAAAAAAACTGACATTCCATATAGGAGCTTATAATGTTCCAGAACAATTCTATTATGAAAGAACAAAAATAGTGAAATTATATATGTACTTATTGATGTATTTATCAATGCCAAATATTAATTACAAATTAAATATATGTAGTAGAACTTTTTTAATATTTAATTTGATGTTATATAAAATATTAAATATTTATGGAATAAAATTAAAAACACATATTTTACATAAACATTTTATGTGCTATTTCATTAACTTTGTCTCGAATAAATTTCCTTCATTTAATCTTACTTTTTGAAATTTTAAACAGACTATTTATTTTACCCACAATCTTGAAACATTTTATTAGAGTGTTACAAAATTCATTTATTGGATTTATTTTTATTTTTTAAAAGTGTATTTATTATATATTATTATTACTATTATTATATTCTCGTTAATATGAGATTTCAAAATAAGCATTGAGTGAGCTATCAAAATATAATGAAATAATTATATGCGTTAGAAAATGTGCAGACACAAAAAACGAGGCAATCAATAGCCACAGAAAATAATTTCTTAAGACAGTTGTGATTTGATTCTACTAGAATAGTGAGTGTTGAAATCACGCTTCGTTAAACAAGCCTTGCGATAAACTTGAAATGAAATTCAGTGCTTCTATAATTTTGTAAGTTCAGCTGTTTTATGGGATATTTTGATCTTGATTGTATTAAATAATCGGTGTTTATACAATTAAAATAAATCTTACTTTACAATAAAAAATAATGATTATGTAATATAATCACAGAAATGTTAAAAATATATATAAATATGAAAATACAATTACGAGATAAGTATAAAACCTAGTTTTATAAACTAACACAATTAATATATTATAGGATTCTTCTATTAAAACATCAAATTTAATTTTTTAATCTTTTAGATAGGTATTCCTTTTACTGATTTTGATGTTAGAGTAAGAGGAAAGAGGGTAAATGTATCTACGATGTTTTATTTAAAGAAATTCATATAAAATGTATACTTACCTAAATATTTCTTTTAACATAACTTATTATCACATACTAAACATTACATCTAATTCATTTCAAAATATTGATATACATTTAATAGAATAATTTCCTTGTTATCAGCCTTCGGACGTACCTCAGCCATCACCGCACCATTTAGACTACAGAGTAAATGAAGTACATATAGATACATAGAGTAGAATTACAAAAGTCCATTTCTAGACTGAATTTACGATATGAATATCACTATTCAGAAACAAATCTCATTTACAACAATCATTTCTTTTAAATCTGTTGATCACGATCATTCACTTTCATATGGATATATGACCACACACTTTGACACACGTTCAAGTCCCATATCGACCGGAATAACTTTGTCCAAATAACATTAATAACTTGTCTCACAATAAAACAGTAACATATTCACGAGTATCCTGGGACACGTTGATTTATACAAAACTCGTCACATTTTGTGGCTTGTTTTCATCACTCGTATTGGTTGAATAACTTGGTTTAGAATATAATGAATGGCTCAAGCCGGGTGCAGCTCGACATTGAAGTCAAATAGGGCTTTCTATGTCCTAGTCAATGAGGACTCTTCGTATAAGCAAAGTAGGCATTTCCTATCAACAAATATTTGTTAAATGGTTACCTGTTTCAGCTATTTTCTAAAAAAAATTGCCACTAAGCCTGTTGCAGCACTAGAACCATGCCATATTGTCTGCGTGATATACTTCCTTAAATTTGGGTGATTCATATACAATTTGGTTAACTGTGTTAATGTTATTGACCTCAATCCCTGTGGACACTGGTTCGTTTACCGAATGGAGACATTGCACAATTTAATGTGTGGTTCCAAACTAACACTAATTAGGAAGTCAGGTGACTATGAGCCCAGCTATGCTAAGGATTTTAAAGAAACAAATAAAATAAAAAGATGTATTAGCCCTAATAATATGGAGCAAATATATTTATATTCTAGTTAATACATACGATCTTTAAATCGTAATGTGTTTAACTTTATCAAATAAATGTTCAAATAAATACGTACCATAGAAAATAAATCACTTAAGAAAAATAAATCAGATTAGTTGTAAATGTTTCTATATTAAAATTGGTATTTATGATCAAATTTAACATTTTCTTTAGTCTCATAAATGTATGTATTGTTTCTAAATATAATTTTAACAAACTAGATTAATTTATCCTGATACTATACATAAAATTTAATATTTAATTATGTATGCTATTATTGGTATTTCAAACAAGTAGATCCAAGTTATTTTATAAGCTATAAGCATTTCTAAGAACTAATGTAAACTTAATGTTGACCGAATTAAAATATTACATAATTATCCAGGAAGTTTGCATAGCATGTATGGAATTAAAATTACAAGCACTTCTTGTTGTAAAGCCAAAAGTCATTTTAAGCATTTTTGTAAATATATCATTATATAGTAATAAAAAAAATCAGCGCTTTTCAACTAAGTGTTACAATTATTTAGGATGGCATAAATTAATAAATGTTAAAAATGTTTTAAAGCCAAATAAGTTTTTGGTATATTTGGGTTTGTGTAAGACTTTGTGTGCATGGTTTGTTTTATTTAAAAGTCCTGTTATATGTTATTAATGAGCGTTGTGCATTTAATATTGGTGAAGCTAAATATGTTATTCGCTTCGCAATAAAACACTTTACAGTGGTATTAGTTCCGCTGGGCATTATCTCGTGTAGTGCGAATTAACCCCGAGTCGGGCGCTGTATGTCTACAAAGAGGAAAATGGAGTAATCCAAGTTTACCTTCTTTCATCGCACTGTCCCGTAACCGTTAGTTGACTAAATACGGATGGATATTGATCTCACAACGAAAGTTTGTACAGCATAAGGAATAGTTCAAACATTTTCTATTGACGATAATATTTGTTGAGATATGTTGTAACCACTAATGAAATATGTAGAGTTTGTGAGTTTGTCCTCTCACTCATATATTGATTGCCTAACTAAAACCAGTCGCACTTGCTATTGTCATCAGAGTTAATGTCATTGAGGTTGAACAGAAACTTCCAACGATGACGGTTTTGTTTGTGATTATTGTGTGATGATGTGATGTCCAGCTGCACACGGGGTTTGTTAAGGGTTCTCTACCCACTATGGCACCTTTCAGGCACCTTGTGTGGTCTAGTCCATTGTTGCACAGCTGCTATCTTACCATCAGACCTGGGTGTGTGTGTTGCTGTGAACAGGGTCACCGTCAGCTGTGTTGATCTGGTTGGCTGGAGTGTAGTACTGAAACAACAAATTACAATGGCATACTAAGTACAGCAGCTTTGATCGCTCAGATGAAACCGTCCTGAAATATTTTAAGGAAGAATGGGAGGGGTGCCAGTGAAGAGCAGTAGTTTTGCAGTTTTTATAGAAAAATTGTGGGATAAATAATATAGTTTAATTTTCTTCCCATGGTGACCTCAACATTTCTTGAATATCTTTCAAGAGAGTCCTAGAATTTGATGATAGTTTTTCCTCTTAATTTAAAAAGTCTCTCATTAATTAATAATATAATCATGACAGATATACAACAACTGGGGAGATTATGATGTGAAGGATATTAAACTATGGGTTTCTTCTGAAGAAATATTTGTTTTGTATTGGCCCAAAATATATTTTACTATTGGAACTGATAAAACACTTATATTTTATCGTGTTTCTTCCATCCCACCTTAATGCATGGATTCTGTTTCTTCTCTTCTTAACCTAGTACAGCACTGTGACCCACCTCAGTGGCGTAGTTGGCTAACGCGCCAGTCGTGTTGAGCCCGACTGTCGAGGACGGGGAGATCGAGGTTCGAATCTCGGTCGGGTGAACTGGGGGTGGTTTTTCCTAAATGGTTTTCCACGAAAATGCGGGTTCACTTCCTCTAAATTCAACCTTCCCAATTCCTAATCCATTAGCGTAATTAGTACTTAAGCGTATAACCCGAACGGGTAGTAAGACGCGGTGCTAAATAATAATAAATAATAATAATACAGCACTGTGTCCGTCCTTACTGACAAAGAGGGAACAACTAAAAACCGGATCTCTTTAAGAGATTAACTCGTAGCATTGTCACAAACTTGCAAGAATTTCAAAACATACAAATTCACGGAATATCTAAAAAGTTTAACAGAATCTCTAAATAAAATACACGTTTTTGTTGTCGACGCAAGATACTAGCAGCGACTATAATGTAAACACTGTATAGTAGCTCCTTAGTGATACTAGGTGTATTGTTTTCAGTACAAGGTTTGAAGAATTTAGTAGGAAAAAATGTTTTGTGTCTAAAGAGGATGTTTGCTAAATTAGTAAACAGAAATCTAGAATTGTGCTTGACTTAGTTTAATTGAAGCTTGTAAGGTTTGATGAAATTAAAATATTGCTATGATCTATACATTTAATTACTCACTTATAATTAATTTATAGGAATTGTGACGTAGATACTAGATATAGTCTAATTTTCATAAAAAGAGGGTTTTTGGAAAATACAAACTTTTTTTTTTGCAAGCATTGATAACATTTTAGTACAATATTAATGTTATCTTATAGTTATTTGTAATATTTATCAAAGTTGTCAAATTAGATTAAATGGCTTGACGTAAGAATACGTAAAAATATAGCTAGAAGCTTTTCTAGATGTCAGAAAACTGTTCCCAGGAGAATCATACTGTAAAACAAATTATATTAGGCCTATACTACACATACTTATTCATTTTATGTATAAGTATTTACAAAATAAACAAACCATAAAACTGTTTCACTCTATTTTCTTCTGATGTATTTTTGGTGGAGGGATTTAAAGGTAAATTCATAAATTCTGACATGTTTTTAAATGTATATTTAAAATGCTTGTGATTATTGTTTTTTAAATCTTGAACTCTTAATACTATGTAACTGATGATCTCACACGTCCATCACAGACTCTGCCTTAAGCTATGAAGGAAAAAATACCTCGAGCATTGAAAGAGCCTTGGTGTCTCAAAGGTGGAGAATTAGTGCGGAAAACTTTAGGGTTTTATTCTTATGTCCAGGTGTCATTTCTCAACTATGTTTAACATTATGAATAGATAATTAATGAACACCTTTTTATATTCCAAGTTCCCCGTAAGCCTAGTCTTTCCCAGATAAATTTACTCCATCTATGTCTCCCTGAACTCACATCACAACTACTTTGCCCCACGTTCATATATCCCCGAACATGTTTTATTTCACTTCAAATAATATGTCCACATTGGCTCTTCAACAACACTGATTACTTATGGAAGGATTTTCATCAATTCTAATATTTTAAATAAACTGTTATCATCCTTCACACATATATTTTAGGTGTAAATAAGAATATAGTTTTAATTTCACGAATATAAAAACATTTTTAAGAGCCTGTTTACTAAACCCGATTTTTGAAAATTTGAGATTTTTTGAAGTGGTTTGAGCAATTTCGTTTGAAATGTATGTATGAAGAGTGTTTATTGTGATTAGCACAGAATATCTGTTTGATTTGTATGAGGAAATCTTAGTATTTTACTGAAATTCTATTTTTGTAAATTATGTTCCAAGATAAAATATGGGAAAGTTGGTATGACTGTGTTGATACATTTATTTAAATATAGCTTTTCTGCTTTAAAAAATACCACCCACACAAAATATGGATCTTCACTAATATAAAATGAAAGGTTAACATTGTACAGCTAAAAGCTTAGTTCTGTCTTCCCATACCGGCTACTTCTAGTAACAGCCAAACTAATAAATAGTTCCGTTATAAGAATGGATACCTCCGATCCACAAGGCGATACTCCCTTCATTGGTAACCTCAATCTTTTCACCAAAGCGTTTGTATTAATCACGTTTTATTGAGAACTGAGTGGTGAGTGGTGAGTGGTGACTGGTGACTGGTGACTGGTGAGTGGTGAGTGGTTACTGGTGAGTGGTCGTAGTTCATAGTTCATGAAGTGAATAATTTGCCGAGTGGTAACCATGGATTTATTCATCACAATCTTCAAATACTGAAGGGCAGCGCTGCCAACCTTGTGAATTTTTATCCTCTTTAAATGCAGATATTAAATTTTGCTTTTAATATATCCTACTCATTAGATAACAAGCCAGAAAACCATTTTAATACATTTCATACAGAATCCTTTTTTTTTAAAATCATGTTCGATATGTTTACCATAACATCTTGCATTTGAAATCTCTACATTCCTGTTTTAAGGTCTTGAAAGTCGATTTATATTCTTAAGATTTAGTTGATAAAATAAGACGCCTCATTGTAACGTGAGTTTATAAACTTGTTTTATCAAATATTATTTCGTTAAGGCTCACAGGTTAAGAATTTCAAAACTTTCATATTTTATTGGCTAAAAATAGACAGCTTAATCCCGGGAAAACAAATATATGTATTATTTGTATACCTGATATTTTTAAAACGTGTTTTAAAACTATAATATAATCTATAATTGGAAAACATTAGATTATGAGTGTTCGAATGAAATCAGTTTTTTTGTCGTTATTAATTCCTCAGTGTTTGATGGCATATTATGAGTAATGAAATAGTTAAGTCCATTAAAAAGATCCTAATCCTAATCAGACTATAACTTGAAGAAATTATTTTGAAAATCCCAAATGATATCCATCAGTTTATGTAGATTGTACTTACGCTGCAGATTGTGGAAGCAGGTGGAGAGCTATTGGTCGACTCCAAACTACCACCGCTTCTCGTAAAACTAAGAGAAAGAAAAAGAAAAAAAGAAAAAAACTAAATATAAAATAAAAGTCAAACTGGTTCTATAGGAAAAAAAAATGCGATAAATAACGCTCATGCATTAATCAATATTTCTAAATAATAAAAATAATTACATACATACTAAAATAAATCAATTCTTTTTGTGAAATAATAAGTAATAAATTAATAACATAAATGTAAAATTAAATACTAAATAACGCATTTAAAAATACTTTTATGGAATTTATTCCATTTTAAAATTCATAGATTTTAACTTTTAGCAATTGTTACAAAAGATAAAATATTTTTGAACGTCTTGTGCCTTAGCGTTTGATTTATTAAACTATGTAATAAAACATAGAGTACACTCAAAATTACTGTAATGATCAATATGTTGGTATTAAATAATAAAAACTTTTTTTTTTACGAATTTAAATTGTTGTTGTTTGGGTACCTGTGATTTTACATATATTTAAATAACTTCCTTGTTGGTGACCTGGCGGTCTAGGGGTAAGGTGCCAGACTTCTGTACTGAGTGTCCGGGGTTAAAACCTCGGTCCCAGCACAGATTTATCTGATTGCCAAACCCTTCCTTCACCTCTGACAAGACGTGTATTAATCACAACTTGTGAATGTGAGGAATGCCAGGCCTCCACCGTGGTTCGGATTCCACGTTAAACTGTATGTCCTCCATTTCATCTCACAATCACCCTAACGTTACACATTAGCGTAAGTGCGTATAACCCGAACGGGTAGTAAGACGTGGTGCTAATAATAATAATAATAATAATAATAATAATAACTTCCTGGTTCTTATAATAGTTTGAGTACTTTCAGGTAGTTAATAAGCAAAGGTAATTAGTATAAAATCTTCTAATTAAATGTAAGTCTTACGCTTCTTCCAAATGTAGTTCTCAAAAAAATTATATTCAAAATTTTAAAAATGTTTTGAGACAAAGGGCCTTAAATCGATTGGCCCTTTTTATTTGGCGTGGAAATACAGAGCCATGGGAACGGTTAACTTAAAATTTTTTTATTGGCTTGCGATTTTATTTTCGGCAATGGTTTGTTTAAGAATAGAAGCGTGTTGACTAAGTTATACTTTTACATACACACCTCCTCTATAATTTTAACCGTGATCAAATATCGATAAAATTGACATTTTTTATTATAAAACTGCCGGATTCATAAAAAAAGAAAATGTAACAATTAATAAACATCAATACATTATCTTAGAAGGGGTGTTGCTAATATTAACATAAAAATTTCACTCGTTCTCGAAAAAACTGATATTTCCAAACGTATGTTTCCGCAAACTTGTCCGGTAGATAACACCATCTGAGGTTTCCATGATCCATCTGTTCTTGTTGGTGCGGAAGGATACTTTGGTCGGTTGTGAAGCCATGCCACGCCTTTCACCCTCCCACCCACCATCCCACAAAATAGGCTTTAGACTTGCACTCGGCAAGGACAAGGGCCTTAACTAATTTCTAATAATTCTCATACCACAATTTGTCATGGGAAATGCCGTGCGGGATTGCTAGAAATGAATAAATACAATTATAGATTACTAACCCTAGAATGGTCATGTGTGTGTCTACCAGATCCCCACCTAGTAACTACTGGGAATACTTTTTACGGTAGGATGATTACATTTCTCTCGCGCTCAATACCTTCCTTTGAGATTCTCTCCTATTTATATTTTGTATGACCAAGGTGATTGATACGTCTATTGTCCGTTTATAGTAGTTTGAAGACACTGGAGTGCTGCAAGATTCCCACGTTATTATTTGTGTGTAGCAGCTTTCTATCAAATTGTTTCTTCAGTTAAGTCACAAATTCACAATAAATACTGTACCATAGTTTAGAAATTTGGTTATTTAATTAAATGGGTTAATAGGTGGAGTAGTTTTTGATTTTTTTGCTATGTTTAAAGCATTTTGTATGTGATAAATAATCTGAAATGAATTGTATGTTTATCTAATGGGTACTACTATAACGATGACCTTTTGTAAAGTTGAATGGCATCGTCAGGTATTTGATAAAAAAAGAGAAATATTTTATTTTTATTTTTATTTGCACAGTGCACTGTAACATGGACTGAAACCTGCAATGCCCAAGTACTGACCATATTAGCTTAGTGATAGAATATATATATGTTTTAAAAACGATGCATTAATTCTTATTTCACATAGAGAAATATTTTGAATAAAATTCTAAAATGACTATGTGTAGAAAATATGGATACAATTACAATATATTCTATTTAGAATATTTTTAAAATCTACACAACTATTATGTGTTTTCCTTTACAGAGTAAATCCATACGAAATGGACTGTAACTGTATAAGACAATTGTTTATGGAAACGGAGAATATGTCTGAAAGTGAAATTTATGTAAATTTTTAATAAATACATTTCCAAATGAGTATATTTTTACAATTCCTTGCAAATTTAATTGTAAAAACAAAAAAAGTTGTAAAAAAAGCTAAAAAAGCACACAAAAAAAACAACAGTAGGGTTTTGTTGGCACCTCACCTACCAATTTTGTAACAAATTTTCACGTTACTATTTAAGGGTTAGTTGTGTTTAGTTTGCCACCAAATATATATAAAAGAAAACAATAATAAATCATATTCTGGGCAAATTAAATGTCTAATGTCTACTTACATGCTATTAATTAACTCACTTACCCTTCCATTATCAAAATCTCTTCCCCCTCCAATAGTAAGCCTGGCTTTGGCCTTCATAGCGTCTGACAAAGGTATCTACAAACACAAGGAGAAAAACAATAAATATACGTTTTATTAGCTTAAGCTCTGTTCATTGATGAACAACTGAAAGAAATTTGTAAATTGGAAAATTGCCAACAAGTCATAATGATTGAACTCGGGATCTTTGGGCTGTCTTGACAATTATCTACCACTGAACTATCCAGTAACCATCCTATGCTAAGAGTCATTGTTCACTCAAAGTTTAAGGCAGATTCTGTGAAGGACGTGTGGACATCATTGGCTCCTATGAGCTATCATTGATAGCATAGCTACTGGGAACCTTAGGGTTGGATTTATGCTGGCGTTAGTACAATGACAATTGTGTACTAGAGCGAATAGTATGCTGATAGGTCACTGCTGGTACAATTTCACTATCCACGTACCCATTGTTTACCCGGTAATCTTTTCTTGCTTCATCCCACTATGGTATTGATTTTAAGATTGGGTCATAATGTAATAATTCAAGGTAAGACTACCCTAGAGGGTAAAGGAAGTATACGGTTAGTTGTACAAGTCGTAGCCTAACACCGTTATAAAAATATAATCTGGATGATATAAACCTCAAGTATCATTAAAAAATTTAGTATTAATATATTTGCAAGGCAATTAATTTCAAGATTGATGAATACATATTTAATATAATCGTGTACAATGATGTATAAAGTACATTATAATCAAATAGTATTTATAATATTGGTCTCAATGTGTGTTTGTTAACCAGTTTTCTAAGTGTAAAGTTGAGTTACCTTTGCCCTGGAAGCCTCCGTGTGTGACTTGTAACAAAACTCCAGGAGAGCCACAGCCATAGCCAGAATTAGTCCACCAATCAGGATATAGAATATTCCCGCCACATTACTTAGGGAAAGCTCATTTCTTGAGGCGTCCTGTTAACATTGGAATGTTGGAAAATTACGTGGTTTTTTAAATCCTCTTTACATGCATAGAGTTTAATTATTGTAATGCAAAATAAAAATATTAATGATCACAACTTATGTAAATTGTGTTAATTGACTTAATAACTATATTATAAAATCTGTTTTTAATGCTGTCATAAATCAAGTTAATCAAACCACCTTTGGTGGTCACATGGTCTAAGGCGTAACTCTCACAATAGACTAGACTGACGATGCCGGGGATATTGAGTTTCGAATATATTTTTTCAAAACAGTTTTCTACTCTTCCTCCAATCAAATGCTGGTACACTTCCTCTGATCATAAAATTCCCAATACCTAAAACTCATAGTTAAATTAGTACTTAAGCGTAGAGCCCGAACGGGTAGTAAGAATCGGTGCTAAAAATATATTACAGGTGCTTCTCTGCGAAAAACACAAAGTAAACTGCAGGAGTGACAAAAGTATCCATACTGTAGAGATTATTAATTACAAATAATAAAGTCTATTATTTTACAATAAATTATTTAACGATCTAATGAAATATATGTAAGTACTACGACACATATCAAATATCGTAAATATGTGTATTCAATTTTTAAAGAAAGCGTTAAGACATTTTTGATTTGATAAACCACAATTAAAATACTTACTAAGAAATTAGAGGTTTATTAAAATTATATTAATAATATTATCAAACATAAGGAATATTTATATTGTTAAAAAATTACGAAAATATGCCCATGTCTCGCCCCTATATCACCTGCTTATTTCCAAGATTGGTCCCTATCTCACCTACTTATATCCATTCCTGGTCCCTATCTCACCTGCTTATATCCATTCCTGGTCCCTATCTTACCTGCTTATATCCATTCCTGGTCCCTAGCTCACCTGCTTATCTCCATGCCTGTTCCCTAGCTCACCTACTTATCTCCATGCCTGCTCCCTAGCTCACCTGCTTATCTCCATGCCTGGTCCCTAGCTCACCTGCTTATCTCCATTCCTGGTCCCTAGCTCACCTGCGTATCTCCATGCCTGGTCCCTAGCTCACCTGCTTATCTCCATGCCTGGTCCCTAGCTCACCTGCTTATATCCATTCCTGGTCCCTAGCTCACCTGCTTATCTCCATGCCTGGTCCCTAGCTCACCAGCTTATCTCCATGCCTGTTCCCTAGCTCACCTACTTATCTCCATGCCTGTTTCCCTAGCTCACCTGCTTATCTCCATGCCTGGTCCCTAGCTCACCTGCTTATCTCCATTCCTGGTCCCTAGCTCACCTGCTTATCTCCATGCCTGGTCCCTAGCTCACCTGCTTATCTCCATGCCTGGTCCCTAGCTTACCTGCTTATCTCCATGCCTGTTCCCTAGCTTACCTGCTTATCTCCATGCCTGGTCCCTAGCTCACCTACTTATCTCCATGCCTGTTCCCTAGCTCACCTGCTTATCTCCATGCATGGTCCCTAGCTCACCTGCTTATCTCCATGCATGGTCCCTAGCTCACCTGCTTATCTCCATGCATGTTCCCTAGCTCACCTGCTTATCTCCATGCCTGCACTCTGTGCGATCGTACCACCAACGGTTCTTAAGCTTTGTCAACTCTCCATTCTCGATTAATGATAATACGGCCAGGTTGATTGCGTCCCTTGAACAAATATCACACAATCAGGGCTAATTCTACCAGGTTGACCACATCTCTTAGACAAATATCACAAAATCAGGGCTAATTTTGTCTGGTTGATCACATCCCTTAAACAAAATATCACACAATCAGGGCTAATCCAACCAGGTTGATCACATACCTTAAACAAATTATCACACAAACAGGGCTCATACTACCAGGTTTATTGCATCCCTTAAACAGCACACCACACCACACCACACAATACGTATTTTGGATATAATGATGTCAAATGATCAGTTTGCATTTCAACATGATCATCAAATAATATAAATATGTGGGAAATATTTGGACTTAAAATGTAGGTTTCTCTTGAAGATAATAACAGACACGTATCACGTGTGACCTACAAACACTTGTTCTAGTGAAACCCTAACCAATCCTATCTTTATTTTCTCAA
The DNA here is from genome assembly GCA_902151455.1 of Timema bartmani. Classification (NCBI taxonomy): domain Eukaryota; kingdom Metazoa; phylum Arthropoda; class Insecta; order Phasmatodea; family Timematidae; genus Timema; species Timema bartmani. Next base: position 73,014 of record CABFWB010002755.1, on the reverse strand, counting down.
GCCAGGCAGAATGGTTACGTCAGTGCTCTAGACTGGATGTCAATGGCTCGAACTCAAGACACTTGTGACAGAACAATGTGTGTTGTGCGCCTGGGGGTGATTCCAAGGCCAGAGAACTTCTGTTAGAAGCGAAGAGGGAGAGGGGTGACTTGTACACTCAAGTTACATTAATATAGTACACAAACAAGAAGAAGATTTGTAAAAAATAAGTAGATTGGTTCTTTAAGTTTTTGCGTCACTAATTAACCATGAACTCTCTCACTCGCAATTACATATGCTTTGTCAAATATTAAGTTTTAATCACGTATAAAAGATTATTTAACTATATATTTTTTACTATTTAATATAGAAAATATATTTTAAATCGTACATTGATATAACTCTTAGTAATGGAAGCTACAATGGGCTTACCTACCTTTAGTGATATAAATAACTAATATTGTTTGCAGCAACGAAACTATAAATTAGAAATCCATCCTTAACATCCTTAACTTATGTTTTGACATCAACAATATCCTTCACATCTTCTGATATTTCCAAGGAAGAACGAAACTCCAATACGATATGAATTTGTTTCCAATATTTCACTCATGACATATTAACACCTAATCACTTCCATAAAAAACTTTAAACATTATCTTAACACAGACTAGGGATCAAATAATTTAATTACTACATTATAATAACGAAAGCGTGTATAAACTCAGATGTGACCATAAACTAATATTTTGTGCTTTGTGTTTTCTATTAGTGTTTAACTTGATGCACTCAAAGTTTTGATAGTTTTAAAATTAAAAGTATTATGTTAAACACCAAAAAACCTTATTTTCAATCTCGGCTTTGACTTTGCTTCACATATTTAAAGCTTCTATTCGACTTCAGTTCCCATTCAAAAAGTGACGTCACTCACAGCTATAAATATCAATTACAAACGTAAAACACAACTGGTTCATCAGGTAGATCTATCTCCCCTATGTGCTCTTAAGGTGAAATGGAATGGAACGCGATTTAAGTTTAGTATATTTTTTTCAAAACTGTACAAACACCGATATTAACTCACTCTCTATTCCACCCCACCTTAAGATGATTAAGACTACTAGAGTCAAACTTTGATAAGCGAGAAAACTCTATGAGTGAGAGTCGTTTTCACTTCCGTACCTATATAAGTGAGAGTAGTTTTTCACGTCCGTACCTCTATAAGTGAGAGTAGTTTTTCACGTCCGTACCTCTATAAGTGAGAGTAGTTTTTCACGTCCGTACCTATATAAGTGAGAGTAGTTTTTCATGTCCGTACATCTATAAGTGAGAGTAGTTTTTCACGTCCGTACCTATATAAGTGAGAGTAGTTTTTCACGTCCGTACCTATATAAGTGAGAGTAGTTTTTCACGTCCGTACCTCTATAAGTTAGATTAGTTTTTCACTTCCATACCTCTATAAGTGAGAGTAATTTTCACTTCCGTACCTATATAAGTGAGAGTAGTTTTTCACGTCCGTACCTATATAAGTGAGAGTAGTTTTCACTTCCGTACCTATATAAGTGAGAGTAGTTTTTCACTTCCGTACCTATATAAGTGAGAGTAGTTTTTCACGTCCATACATATATAAGTGAGAGTAGTTTTTCACTCCCGTACCTATATAAGTGATAGTAGTTTTTCACGTCCGTACCTCTATAACTGAGATAAGTTTTTCACTTCTGTAACTATATAAGTGAGAGTAATTCTCACTTCCGTACCTATATAAGTGAGAGCGTCTTCCAGGAAATGCAAGCGATTGTTCGTATTTTGACAGGTCACACAAACACACGCGTGGTGTTTTGTTTCAATACAAGGGGTCAGGTCTGCATTAGTAAACAAAGACGAATTATTTGATAAATGTCGATCACTGAGGGAGGTGAGTCGCGCACTCCTCGTCCTGTTTCCTGTGTTTTCTTATACCTCCGTAAGTGAGAGAAGCCGCTCTTGACTTATTGGAGTCTCTCAAATATCTACTAATATTTAAACTCTGGTTTGTTATTTTAAATCAAGCTGTATCCCATATCAATTTTGTGGAAACGTTGAAATTTGGGCAGACAAATTTTAACAACACATGTGAAAATGTAAAATGATTTTATTTTATAACATGATTTAAGTAAATCAACACTGATTTGTGATTAAGGTAATTATTATATTGAATAATATCGTATATATTCAATTGTTGCTAAGCTCAAAACTTATTTCATATTTATATTATTTGAGGATAATATTTATTAATGTAAAGTTTTAAAAGATTATTCGGATTTAAGGAATGAACATCCGGTAAACATGGTTCAATATAAATATAAACTTAGTTTTAAAGTCATATGTAAACTCTGCCTAAACACAGATTATATCCTGCGTGTATCACATGGCATTAAATATGACACTTTACTAACTCCTGCCATATATTCTCCATACAGTCCTGCTCAACAGTAATGTGTCACATATAGTATCTATATCACCTCACGCAGTTAAATTGTCATTTTAATAACGCCTGCCATATATCCTCTATACAATTCTGCTCAACAGTAATGTATCACATATAGTATCTATATCATTTCACGGCGTTAAATACATAATTTTACTAACTCCTGCAAAAAACTCCCCATACAGTCCTGCTCAACAGTAATGTATCACATATAGTATCTATATCATCTCACGGCGTTAAATACGTAATTTTACTAACTCCTGCCATATACTCTCCATACAGTCTTGCTCAACAGTAATGTATCACATATAGTATCTATAATCATTTCACGGCGTTAAATACGTAATTTTACTAACTCCTGCCATATACTCCCCATACAGTTCTGCTCAACAGTAATGTATCACATATAGTATCTATTATCATCTCACGGTGTTAAATACATAATTTTACTAACTCCTGCCATAAACTCCCCATACAGTCCTGCTCAACAGTAATGTATCACATATAGTATCTATATCACCTCACGCAGTTAAATTGTCATTTTATTAACGCCTGCCATATATCCTCTATACAAAGTCTGCTCAACAGTAATGTATCACATATAGTATCTATATCATTTCACGGCGTTAAATACGTAATTTTACTAACTCCTGCCATATACTCTCCATACAGTCTTGCTCAACAGTAATGTATCACATATAGTATCTATAATCATTTCACGGCGTTAAATACGTAATTTTACTAACTCCTGCCATATACTCCCCATACAGTTCTGCTCAACAGTAATGTATCACATATAGTATCTATTATCATCTCACGGTGTTAAATACATAATTTTACTAACTCCTGCCATAAACTCCCCATACAGTCCTGCTCAACAGTAATGTATCACATATAGTATCTATATCACCTCACGCAGTTAAATTGTCATTTTATTAACGCCTGCCATATATCCTCTATACAAAGTCTGCTCAACAGTAATGTATCACATATAGTATCTATATCATTTCACGGCGTTAAATACGTAATTTTACTAACTCCTGCCATATACTCTCCATACAGTCTTGCTCAACAGTAATGTATCACATATAGTATCTATAATCATCTCACGGCGTTAAATACGTAATTTTACTAACTCCTGCCATATACTCTTATTACATTCTTGCTCAACAGTAATGTGTCAAATGTAGTATCCATATCATCTTAGGGTGTTAATCAAATTATTGTACTCAAGAATACAATACATCACTTAAGGTCATCGATTACATGAAGGGAAATGGCTGCACAATCCATTTCAGTTCTGAAATTTAAAAACAACTAAATAATCTCAATTATATTATAATTATTTTTATTGAAGTTTCTCAAAAAAGCTAGAAATGTTCTCTAACAATATACTTAGATTTCATAAATACGAAATTCCACGTGAAAAATCGCTGAAAATTAGTTATTTCCCCATTTTTATAATTACAAAAATGTATTAACTTAAAATAAAGTAAAACTAATGACTTGATGACTTTAAACATATTTATAAATAAACAACCCGTTGTTAAATAACGGGGTGTTTGCTTCTGTACGTTTTTAACGTGTTTCGAAGCTCGTGTAAATGATTCCTTTAACTCTATTAGTTGATAGCATATCCGTAGCTAAAGGTCATTACAACCCTTATACTTCGTTAGTAATGCTTATACAAGCGGTGGCTTACCTCCAGCTAAGATGAAAATTAATTTCGGTATCCTGTTTTCAATATGTTTTATATTTTAAACATGACAACAGCGCGGTATTTAAACACACACTACGTGTTTATGTGAATGTAGCTCTATGATGTACACTATACTCAATATTGTAGCTTGTGAAATTGTCTCATCAAACTGTCACGGAGGAGACAGCAGGGGATAGCTAGGAAACTATGTACCAGACCAAACTTATTTTTGAAATATTTTTGTCTTAATTTTCATTTCTAATCAAGAGGACCACAAATCCACTCTCTGGAGTGTACATGTAATGTTTGAGTGATAGAACAATATGAGTGTAGCTACATGTTTCCATAGCTGAACTCAGCTTACACACACCAAGATATGTACTCTACAAGAGCACATGGCAGTAGATAGAAGATAAACACTGAACACTAAGGAATACATACACCATCAGTTTGGCTTTCAGTGGCATAGTAACATTTAAAAGTGATTAGTCTGAACTGATATGACTGTATGTCCACACATTGCAGATTTATATCCCAATTTCTTCAGTATTTTTCTTGCAGTTTTGCTTCACCCTTAACCCTAATGGAAGAGATGGAAATATTATACTAAATCTTGTATACTCAACGGAAAGCTATTTGCAAGTTTGTTAATTATTTTCTTTGATATTAAATCACGATTTGCATTTGTGTCAATCTCTTTTACTTTTGTCACAAGAATGTCGTAACATTTGTTTATTTTAGATCTGCTATGGAAATCTTTGAATTTGACTTTCCAATACCCCTTTTGATCATAAAACAAGTCAATAAATAAAAAAAAGCAAATCTTTTGACCACGAGGACATTTCGACATTACCTCACTTTCAGACAATAACAAAAAGATTTGACTGAGCCGCGACACACAAGCAATCGAATTTTAGTATCAGTCTAAACTGATCAGTCAGAAGTGAAGGCCAAATTGATAGTGTATGGGACCCTTAAGTATCTGTAGAGGGGATATAAGTTACGAGTGCACTGAATTTACCTTGGCGAAAGTAAATAAAATAATCATGATGGTATTAGCTGGACGTGATTCATACCGTAGCCAGCGTATCCACAAACGAATATATATATATATATATATATATATATATAACGAATGTACAGAGAAAAAATAAAAGCAATAATGATGGTAATATGAAGCACAGTTGTAAAGATAAAGAGATGAGATACATTGCAGAGTGAATTCACAATCCCTCCAATCCTTCCCTAAACACATTATATAACTCTGATATTTCAAGTACATAATTAATCAGGAGTAGATGAGATGACATGAAGATTTGGTCTAACTTGCATCAGCATTAAGAGAGGGTTGAATCAAATAAGTCTCTCTCACCAGTCAGATACAGGATGTTATTCAACTATATAATATAAAATCCCACTGCCACGTTTATATTAGATTTATGTATGTTTGTATTATATTGTATTTTTTAATCCTTTTTAATATGCAGATGAAACTACAAAACCGTAATTTTACTGACTTGAGATGTAGAAAGATTTTGTTTCATAATATAACGATGTACAGTAACAATAAAACATAAACGTCAGTGCTTGCGTTTGCAACTTATGGTATGAAAATCAAATGAAGCTATACTTTGGTTATGTTTGTGTTAAGAGATATTTGGTTCATTTGGAAAAAAGTTGAATGTAAATTGTTTTATGTTAGTATGTTCTTCGTATTTACATTATAAAAAGAGTTATGTTGAAAAAAGTAAGACTTTTATAATGATCTATCCAAAAAATTGACAACATGGCTGATATTCCTTACATGGGAGCTAGGGGATTTTTTTCACAATTTTTCAAGAATATAAAAAAGAATTTTTCCTGAAATATTTGACTTTTTTGCAACTATTTATAATGTGGTGCTTTTTTATGACTAGCTTATCTAGGCTATCTATAAAAAAATTAATAAGCTTACAGATTTAAAATAAAATAAATTAATGGAAAATTTACTCTGTTAGCTTTATCTCATACATAAAATAGTGTTTAAACTTAAAATGTTCCAAATAAATGCTACAATAATTTAAATATTTTAGTCACTCTCTTACATAACAACATATTCTGGAGTAATATACTTAATTTATGTGGAAAACATTATATTAAATAGATGATTATATAGAATATTTTATGTAACTACAAATAAATTAATAACATTATAAAATTAAAATAATACACTAATTATGATTATTAATTAAGTTTAATGATGATAAGTAAGAACCTTAGTCAATACTTTTAATGATAACTCATTCTTGAAGGCATTTTAAACAAGTTGGTTGTAATAATCTTTGCAAAGTAATTCTATCTTACCTGTCAAAAGCTTTACGGTATTACAACTTAACCAGTTTTTGAAAAAAAAAGTTTCAATCAATTTGTTTAGTGTTGTTTTGTTGAAATGTGGATCCGTTCACTATAATTGAATATATTTGACAACACAGGTTGTGTTTCTAACATTAGGCCCCCAGTTTGGAACATGATGACTAACTGCTCCCTCGGGCGAACAGTACCGGAGCCAACACACAAGGTTTGGAAACTAGTTACATCACGCTTGGTCAAACGGGCGTAATGTTACAAGTCCTGGTGCAAATAAAACAATCATGGGAACAAACTGCTTGAAACAGGACACCAACTGCTTTTTTTAATATTACATTTTAGTGACATATATTATCAATCAATAGAAATAATATGATAGCAAATTTGTAAGTAATAACTATTTTTTCATGCATTCTCTAAAGAGTTATTATATAAATTATGACTCAATGTGTTTTAAAAGAATGATTATTTTGACATGCTTTGGTGTCCACATGGTCTAAGGCATCACTCTCCCAATAAACTAGACTGTCGATGAGAGAGAAATCCAGGTTTAAACCTTGTTGGGTGTACTGAAGGTGATTTTTAAATAGTTTTACACTCTCTCTCTCTCTCTCTCTCTCCACGTAAATATGGGTACACTTCCTTTAAATTCAAACCTCCTCATCTTAAACTTTTAGCGTAATTAGTACATAAATGTATGACCCAAGCAGGTAGTAAAATGCTGTGCTAAATTTTTTTGATGCACTCTGCCAATTAGTTCAAAGGGGTTGCGTTAAATTTAGATGAAATGTACCTACACTTTCGTTGGGTGGGAGTGGGAAGCATTTCGATAACCGAGCTTGGAGTGACAAATGAAGAAGTCCTTAGAAGAGTGGGTGATAAAAGAACCATTTCGGATTTGATTCTTTGGCACGACGCAATATGGATCGGACACATCCACTAGGAGGAACTGTCTTCTGCACGACGTCAAAGAAGGAAATGTTGAGAGAAAGAGGAGCTTAGGAAGGAGGAGGATTCAAATATTGAGTGACCTAAAGGATATAAGAAAGTTCTGGGAGCTGAAGTAGGAGGCAGAGGACAAGACGCATTGGCAGTCTGAGTTCACTGACAAAAGGAAAGGAATGAGCCTGTCTTAAGACAGAACACCTAATAATAATAGTAATAATAATAATAAGGGGGGTCTTACACTCTACAGGAGGAGATTAAGGGGTTTTCACTCTACAGGAGGAAATGAAGGGGGTCTTACACCCTTAAGTGAGGAGATTAAGGGGTTTTACACTCTACAGGAGGAAATGAAGGGGGTCTTACACCCTTAAGGAGGAGATTAAGTGGTTTTCACTCTACAGGAGGAAATGAAGGGGGTGTTACATCCTTAAGGAGGAGATTAAGGGGTTTTACACGCTCTGCTTAGCTATTAATATATATGTTAATCGGAATCTGCAATGTATGAACATTTACTATCAGTGTGGACAGTAAGAGTTTTTTAATCTAGTGAATATGAAGTAAAAAAGTCGGAGAAAAATAACTAATTATAGTAAAATGTTTTGAGAAGTACGTATCTAAGAAATCCGTGTAGAGCTCAGTTTTGAAACTTTGAAATAACTGTTAGCTACATGGTCTAAGACGTCATTCTCCTGCTAGACTAGACTGCAGATAACTGCGAGATTTGTGGAGTTATGGTTGGGTCTACTGAGGGTGGTTTTTCCAAAATAATCTTTCAGTCTCCTCCACGCAAATGTGGGCACACTTCCTCTATATTCAACCTTCCTCATACCTAGCTCATTAGTGTAGTTAGTATATATGTGTAGCCCAAGCAGGTAAAAATGATCATGTACCTATAAGCCTATAAAACATGATCCAACAATTTATTTTGTTATTATATTCTTGGTACAGGAACAGAAAATAAACTAATTAAAGTATTAAAACCATGATACATTTATTTTACAATCGATACTTAGAATAATTTACTTAAACAAGTGATGAATTATTATAAACATTTAATTTTGCGTGCGTGACTTATAAAGTATACAATACATTTGTTATATTATATCTTTAACATACATAATGTATTCATATTAATATATGTTCCTTTCACCAATAAAGTTTAGTAGAAAATTTTAAACCCTAGACCAATTTTTCAAATACATTATTCTCGTGTTTCTGTATATCTATCCACATATAAACTGAAATTTATTTAACTTTAATTAGAAATGCGTCTTACTACCTGTTCAGGCTATACACATGTTTACTAATTAGGTTAGTGAATTAGGGATGTAAAGGTTGAAATTAGTGGAAATATACCTGCATTTTCGTGAAGGTAAAGTGGCAAAATATTTTTAAAACCACCCTCAGTACACCCAACCAGGATTCGAACACCGATATTCCCGTCATTGGATCTATTTTAACCAGAGAGTGATGCCTTAGACCATACAACCACCAAAAGAGTATTTATTTAAATATTGGATATAGTAAATAATTTATTTTTTTAACTTAGTTTTTACTACATAACTATTGTTCAACATATTTGGGGAAAACTGCTTTTCTCAACTTAAATTGTAAAGTAATTTATATATCATGCTGGGCAGTGGTTGTGAAACGTGGTCTCTTACCTTACATTACAAAAAATAGTCTGTTCAAAAACAAGCTGATTAGGAGGAAACTTGGTCCAAAAAGGGATGACCCTACAGGAAAGTGAACGATCTTACATAATGATGAGTTACATACCATGTACTCATCACATGACATTGCTCGTAGAATACGGTGGACAGGACCTGCAGTGAAAATGGGAGAATCTAGAGCCGTGTTTAGGAAACCGACTGGCAAACCCAATGGGAATAGACCTTTGGGAGAACCTAGACGCAGATGGGAGAATAATATGTTTAAATAAACCTGAAGGAAAGAGGATGTAATGAGGTGGACTGGATAGAACTAGCTCAAGATAGAGATAGGGTGTAATGAGGTGGACTGGATAGAACTGGCTCACAACAGGAATATGGTGTAAAGAGGTGAACTGGTTAGAACTAGCTCACGACAGGGATAGGGTGTAATGAGTTGGACTGGATAGAACTATCTCAAGATAGGGTGTAATGAGATGAACTGGATATAACTATTTCATGACAGGGACTGGGTGTAATGAGGTGGACTGGATAGAACTATCTCAAGATAGGGATAGGGTGTAGTGAGGTGGACTGAATAGAACTGTCTCACGACAGGAATATGGTGTAAAGAGGTGGACTGGATAAAACTATCTCAAGATAGGGTGTAATGAGGTGGACTGGATAGAATTAGCTCACGATAGGGATAGGTTGTCATGAGTTGGACTTGATAAAACAATCTCAAGATAGGGTGTAATGAGGTGGATTGGATAGAACTATCTCACGATAGGGATAGGTTGTCTAAGTATGGCAATGAAATTTGAGTTCATAATGTGATAGAGTAACTAAGTTAGCAAAGACATTGAATTGTAAATCACCTCCTAATTGTAAATATTTTCTAAAATATGTTGTGTTTATCTTGTCAAATAGTGCATTGTAGGTGATTGTGTGTGTGAAGAGGGATATACACTTTAGAGCTTCTATTAGCGTATCATCAAACAAATTCTGGTACAGATGATAAAAATATATCCTACTCGCCATCTTTAATGATCTGAGCCAGTATTAGTGCTTTATTGCAGTAAAATCATCATCTCAGGGAACACGGAATAAGACGTTAGTCTCGTCTGGTTTTGATTCCTGACAGTTGGTAGTTAGTGAGGGCTGCACGCATTGTTTACCAACCTACCTCAGTGCTAATGTGGGCACATTTGATATACATCCCCCCACTAGTATGACTGTGTGTCCAGCCGGGCTGGGTGATCGAACGAGGTGCACTTAATATCCACCCTCACTCCCTCGTGTTCTCTGTGAGCTTCAAACAAGAGAGGTCAGCTCGTGTTCTCTCACTCAGTCTCGATTAAACTCTGACATTTAGAACAAGTTGACACTATCAAATTAATCCCGATCCTGTGTCGTCGATTGTGTGACGTGACGTGACGTAACATGGCTGCAGGCGTTATGGACATTGCGACACAGGTGCAACAAAATTACTGCATTTTTTTTTATCAACATTTTTGTCATGGCTAAAATAACAAAATGTAATTTAGCTTGAGATAGAAAGTTGGAAATTTAAACTGATCCCGTTTAGTGAAAACATGTCGTTCTTGAGTTTAGCAACGATCCATTTCATTATGTACTCAGAGTTTAGAGAGAGTTGAAAGATTTGTCCTAGGCATGAATGAGAACTTGAAGAACTTGGAGAACTTAGTCGGGGATATTAGCGCGTCAAGACAAATATAGATCTTCTTCATATGACTCATTATTCACAAAGATCACATTAATATTAAAAATCATAGTCATAGCACCACGTCGTACTACCCATTAAGGTTGTACACTTTGTACTAATTTACGTTAATGGTTTAGGGATGAGGAAGGTGAATTTAGATTGATTGTGTCCGCATTTACGTGGGGGACTGAAAAACCATTTAGGAAAAGTCACCATTAGAACATCCGTGTGAGTTACAAGACCCGACTCCACGTCATCACACGTCATAATTATGAGGGGTAGGGAGGGGTAAAGGGCAGATATAACAATAAATTATCCTCCCTTTAAATTATAAAATAAAAAGTTTTTCCTACCAAAAGAATAATAAGAATAATATGAGAGTAAAATTGATTAAAAATGTCATATAAAAAGTTAACTTAATCATATATATTTTATATATTGCTTCAAATGTGAATAAAGCAACTAGCTGTTTCTTCTTAGGAGTAATACCATTTAGGTATATTATTGGGGCTGGGAAAAAAGCCCCCTTGCTCACCCAATAATCATGCCCACATGTCCACGTGGACGTGTAATGTGCGTTTTAGGGAAATAATTGTATACATTCACAGACATACATAGTAACGTCGTTCCCTTACGGGATAAGCAAGAAACTGTGCATATAGCTAAAAAAAAATCTCCGTACTTAATCCATCTACACTAACTCCCTCCATACTTCTATATCCTTCTATACTACTTTCGCTTCAACAACATCCATACACCGAGTCATATACGCTATTTTGTTCTTAAAACTCTCAATGTTTCTCTTTTTCACGCATTCATCTACAGCAGTTAGCCATGTCTTACGTGGCCTACCCCAGACTTTTGACCCACACACTCTACCTTCATATATTTGCTTCGTCACTCGATCCATATTCATCCTCTCAACATGCCCAAACCAACGTAACACTCTTATTTCACATTGACCAATTGGATTCCCTTTCGAACCACACTCCTTCAGCACCCATTCATTAATGATTCTGTCCATATGAGATTTCCACATACATTTCTTGGATATCTCATTCCAGCCGCATTCACTTTGCTCTTGTGTTTCTCCTGACAAACCCATGCTTCACATCAATACAACAATATTGGTGTTAAAACAGTTTATAAACTGCCATCTTTGCCTCTATGGATACTACATTCTTTGCAATAATCCACATATATACAACTACTCTCATATATGCATTCTCCCTTCTGTCAATTTTACCACCAATATTTCAATTTTTACAGAAAATTCTGCCCAAATACACGAACGCATTTACTTGTTCTAGCAGTTTTTCCATTTACAATAAGCCGACAGTCAATTCCTGATCCGTCCTTGTCCAAAGCTAGCATATAGTTTTGAAGACATTTATACGAATATCCATTCTTCCTGTCATTACAGTCAAACGATTTAATGCATTCTGCAAATCCCTTTCATTCGCAGCAATTATTAAGGCATCCTATGCATATAATATCACTCTCCTATTCACATTGTCCATATGTACACCAACTCCGTCCTCACAAGCATCCATCACACAACTATCAATGAATATATTAAACAACCATAGATACATAAAAAGCCTTGTCTAACATATTGTTGAATGTAAAACCATTCACTCAAAGCTCCATCCACCCCATTGCCCTCTTTACTCCCATCATACACCACCATAACATCTACACCATGCTCTCTAAGAGCATGCCATAGCATACTCCTATTTACCAGGTCGTATTCTTTCTCCAGATCAACAAATGTACAGTACATTTTCTTCCTTACTGCAATATATTTCTCAATCACTTGTTTCAATGCAAATCTCTGGTCCATGCATGAGACCACATTACACAACTCAAATCCTGCCCGCAAAACTTTGACTTGAGTACTCAATCAACTAATTGTCCTATGATTCTTACACTCACTCTTACTGCCTCTGCCTTTTTACAAAGGAACAATGAGAGTAGTCATTAGGAACGTTCGAAATCCCAGCACACACATTGAAAAACTCACAGAATATGCCAAGTAGTACCAAGGATCCACACATACGCATTTCCCTTGTGATCCCATCTACGCCCGCATATTTGCTATTCTTTAACACTTTCATAGCTTTTAACACCTCAGCCTTATTAATTATTTCTTATGTCAAGTATAAATACTAACAATATTTTTACATATAAGGTAACTACTACAAAAAATCCAGTAATTATAAAACGATACACAATTTTTGTATTACAAAATAAATTATATACAATAAAAAAATACAAGTAAAAAGACATATTATTATTATTAATATTATTATTATTATTATTATTATTATTATTATTATTATTATTATTACTATAACTATACATGTAAGTGTGTTTCACAACAAATCTTAACATAATTTTGGACAGGGATGCGTTCTAAATACTAAATATTAAAACTTATATTCATTGATAAAACAATTTGTTTGAAATATTTGAGATTAAAATTTTCTAGATTGAGCCGTGTTAAGGGAATAATAACTTTTGACGTTACGGATGTAGCTAGATTATTCATCATCTGGGATGCGTGATGGGACCTTGTGGGGACAATAATATGAGATGAATGTATAGGCCTTACTGGTAATTCCTTCCCAACAATTAGAAGGGATAATTCTGGAGATTGGTTGATATTAACTTATTTACTGGAACAATCAGCCATCAATACGAATGGATAGGTTTGGTTTATAGTTTTTAGTTATAAATTGACAATTTTGAAGCATTTAAGTTAGAATTGGTAGCTTAAAATTGTGTTTGTATCTATCACAGCTTTGAATAATGGAGTCCAAAATTATTTTTTTTAACTTATCTTCCCTGTTTATGTTTAATTAACTCGAAAGCCTTTCTGATAGCTCAATTATTTTATTTATAAATCTTTGCAATGTTCTATAAATCATTAAATAGGATATAATGGCTGGTGTTATTCTTAGTGTCCTGGTACAAATCTGCCTTCCTGAATATCCCATGTATTTCCCACAAGAACAAGGTGCTTTGTAAACCACTGCTGCGTTTTCACCTAGTGCTCAATACTTATCCGGTCAAAAAAAAGACGATGTAATTTAGTTTTTTGATAGACAGAAAGAATAGATGTTGTATTTATTTAATAGTCTGGCTATTCTACCAGTGGCCTTGTGAATGTAGAACATTGATATTCAGTATTTTCTCCCATTGAGATGCATTATCTCTTAGATGTATATTGAAGTCCTTGTATGATAGTGCGCATATCTTAGTAATTTGTGTACTGAACGAGTTCTTCATTAAAACTTGTTTCTTCACCTTGAATTTTGGCTATATTAATGAAAGTGGACCTAAGTGACATCTGGAATAAATAAGGGTGGTGGAACATGGCATTGAGGTACTGGTCTGTGTATGTTGGTATCGTGTACACTTTATGTCTTAGGGTGGTGGAACATGGCATTTAGGTACTGGTCTGTGTATGTTGGTATCGTGTACACTTTGTGCAATAGGGTGGTGGAACATGGCATTGATGTACCGGTCTGTGTATGTAGGTATCGTGTACACTTTGTGCAATAGGGTGGTGGAACATGGCATTGAGGTACTGGTCTGTGTATGTTGGTATCGTGTACACTTTATGTCTTAGGGTGGTGAAACATGGCATTGATTCGTGTACAGTTTGTGTCTTAGGGTGGTGGAACATGGCATTGAGGTACTGGTCTGTGTATGTTGGTATCGTGTACACTTTGTGTCATAGGGTGGGGTTTTATCATCTGGATTAGAATATCCAGAAACGTCAGTTTGTTGTCGGTCTTTGTTTCAATTTATAAAGTGATGTTGGGGTGTATTCCTTTTTAACACATCATTTCACTATTCATTCAGGTTATATACTTTACTATGTTAATGATTTTAGTGACTATGAAGGTTATATTTAGATCAAATGCACCCGTATTTGCGTTGAGGAAGATTGGAAAACCATTTTGGAAAAGCCACTTTCCAAACACTTGATTTGTACCTCGATCTCCCTGTCATCGGCAGTATAGTCTGCTGTGAGAGTAGCACCTTAAACCATATGGCCATTGAAGTGAGTTATACTATTTATCTGGTCCAAAATCTGGTTGAAGATAGCAAGTGACAAAATTGGCATCCACGTAACGATGTCGGGTCTCAGTGGTAATTGTTTGAATGAGTCCTCTTCAAAGGCAGCCATGAAGGAGTTGGTTAGAAAGGGTGATAGGGGAAACCTGCCCCACCGCCATTCCATCAAACTTTGAAACTGAAGAACGCTGAAGAGGGGCAATGTTAAGCAATATTTGCTGTGACCTGTGGGATGGGGTTGTCTCCCTGTTGGTCCTGGACCATCTCCGGTATTCTAGTAAATAGAGATACTACGTCAAGGGTTAATATGTGGTTTAAGTTTGAGATGGTCGTTAGTTGTAACATATCTACAAGTGTGTGGAGTCGCTCATGTATGATCTGGGTTGCGGAGTAATTGGCTGTAGGAATTTATTGATGTTTTTCGTTAATATCTGTGTTGAGCACTACAATATTTTCAATTTATAAAAAATACCAGACTTGTTAATTCGTATCGATTATTGGACTGGAAAATAAGTTAATATCAACCAACATAGAGAAATATTGGATGGAATTACAAGTAAAGATTATAAATGGATATCAATTTATTGTCCCCACCATTTGTTTTATCATAAATCCCAGTACATTAGAAATGGGTTGAGCTTTTTATCACCTCACTCCAATTCAACCTCATTCAACCTCATTCAACCTCATTCAACCTCATTCAAAAAAGTTATAAATACTCATAAATATTTTATGTGTTATATGAACAGTATTCTCATTAATATATTCACCAATTTTATTTAAAAGGTCTTCACTACGCAGCTGAAATTTTTGCAAAATTTGATAATAGGCATTACATGGGCAAGATCCAATAAAATACTATCTTACCTGAGAGGAGATCCTAAAGGTGTTGCGACACCAAATCCCTTAGCGTCGAGGTTCCTTCCCACCTTCATAGTGTCGCAAGGCTCTCTCTCATTGGTGTAGTCGTTTTTGGGTGATTCAATCAAGAGGGCGTACTTGCCTTTAGATGCTCTCACTCTCTGAATACCCTCATCGTATGTCCTCACAAACACGTGCTTTCTAGAGTTCATGAACTCCCACATCTTCCCGTATAGAGTGATCTGGGACCTCTGGAGGAACAAAAATAGAACAAGATGGTACTTTATGGAATACTACTTTCATTTATGCTAGAATATACCAACCTCAATTATTAGAATGATCATTCTGGTTGTTAGTGTTAGAGCAATAGTCTATATAAACTGGAACACTAAATACACAATGGTATAGTGTGCTATATTATAATATTAAGTGAGGAAAGCTCTTCCATTCGTAAAGGATTTCCATCAATGAGATAATATGTTAATCTTATTTTGAATTGTTGTAATATCTAACTGTTATATATTATTTTAATAATTTTTTGTAGATTCTAAGATACTTTTGTTATATTGACTACTAAGTTACGCTCAAAACATATTGTAACTCAATAAGTTATAATTATCATATCACCTACAAGTTAGCTATTATAAAACCTTAATTTTAACTCTCCCACTAAATTTGAAAATTATTGTTTGTTAAAATAAATCTAGAAAATAATCTAAGCTATGGAAATGCCAAGAATTCATGGAGGTGAACCAGGAGACTTATTAATGTTACAAGGACTACAATAATACGACATGTTGTACGCTAAGATGAAGGAAATAAATATAATCAACCACAGGACGTAGAAGCTTCAACAAGGAAGATAATGAGTGAATAATCAGAAGAATGTAAGAGCAGTTTGGGAGCGATAAGTAGAAGAACTGAATTATAAGGGCAATATATTATAACTAGAACTAAAAGAAGAAATACGGGAATATGAAATGCTGCATAATGTACTGAAGGGTGAATTAAATAAGGCTATAAAGGATATTACCAAAATTAAAGCTACTGTTAATTAAATATCAGCAAATTTACTAAAAAGTTAAGGGGTGGCTGAATTTGGTTTATTATTCGAGTCATAAACAGCATAACCAACTCAGGAGGATGACCCAAATACTTTATAGAAGTAATGTTAGTGCAGTAAAAGAAAAAAAGAAAGCCAATAAATGCAGTGGCTACAGGACAACCCGTTCGATATCACACATGCCAGATATAATTAATAATGAATATAACACTCATTAAATGGCTAGTCAAGATGAAATAAGAAATATTGGGAAAGTACTAATTTGGTTTCATGATTGAAAATGGAACCAGAGATTCTCTATGAGTGCTATGGATACTATCAGAAAGAGTCCTAGACGTTAGGAAGAAAGATTTAATTTTTTCATCGACTGGAAAAATGCATTCAAATTGGTATATTTAAAAAAATTAACTGATGCATATGATCAAGGAAATAAGATTTGACAGAAAATATAGATGATTGATAGTATATGAAGCAAAAAGTAAAGGTAAGATTTGCTATAGGTATAGAATACTATAATTTGGTGAGTAAATATTTGATTTTTCATCATAAAAAAACTAGAAATCCTATTGAAAAATTCTCAAATAAAAAACAATTTCGTCGTAAAAATGATTTTATATAACATGAAATATCACAAAAATTACCATTTTTGCATATTTAACTAGGCTTACATTTTAAAAATAATATTGGTAATAACATTTTTACATTGGCAAACCCTTGAAAAATATAGGAACATTTTACAGGCCTACAAAATAAGGCATGGGCTAAGTCAAATATTTACTTTATTTAGTATTCAAATATTATAAAATACGTAGGGAATATCACAGTAGAGCTATTTATTGTATTGAACTGAAAATAAGTCGCCACCGAATATAGGTAGAACCCTAAGATTAAGATCATTTTAAAAAGAAAATATATAAACGTGTGTAAATAAGTTGTTTAGCTTCCCTAATGTTCATATTACTAATATTTTTAATTTGTTGCTATTATTAAGTCTTACTAATTGCTGAGAGATACCTTTTAGGCCATGATTTAAAATGTATTATCTATTAACACAGAAATTTAATTCTTACTTCAAAAGTGAGGTAGGTAGGCTGCTAAGAGGCTTGACTTTTCTTCAGCCATAGATACATTTGCATCCATTGTTTGTGCATACAATATGTAAAATAAATTCAAGATTTAGTAGTCATAGTTTTGTAGCAAAAAATAAAATAAACAATGAAAGTATTCATTAAAATAATGGTCAAATTGTAACAAAAAGTCTTTGTGTGGAGCTAAGATAAAATGGACCCTGAGTAAAAAGAAGAAAAACATTTGTAAGGAAAAGAGAGCCATTCTACAGGTAATTATACGCATGAAGAGCAACTGTATGAGACAAGCTATAAGAATAAATGTCTTGTCGAGGGATGTGGTAGAAGGCAAAGTGAAGGGAAGAAGGAGACCCAGGATAAGATCAACGCAACAGATGAACGTCTTCAAACAAGGGTTCTGTAGGACTCGATTGACAGGCAGAATACATAGTAATAATAATACTAGTAACAGTAATGAGACTGACCCTGAAGAAGTCCCAGGTGGATCCATGGAGAAGGGTGCCATATTGAACCTCAGTCTGTGATGCCAGGTCCTCCGGCGAGTTGATGGGAGCCACCATACGTTCCACGGTGAGGAAGGCCGCCAGGTTGGCGGTGTACGAAGATATCAGTATCAATGTGAAGAACCACCAAACACTCCCCACAATACGACCAGAGACGGATCTACATACACACAACCGTCCAAATACAGAAATAGGGAACTTGGATATGGATTTGTTAAATATTCTAAACATGGTATTATCCGGATTAATGGACACGTGGACTAAATATAAGAATTATTTAGTTTGGTTTACCAGTGACGGTAACGTTGGAGTTCTCATTCTGGAAGGATGTTCTGAGGATTTATTGTGCCCTATTATTATTAATAATATCCTTAATTCCTGGCTTACTACTCATCCAGGAAGACAGTAGATATGAGGAAGGTAGAGAGGGTGTCGAGGTGTATATTCCTGTATGTAGTGGAAGAGTGGGGAACTGTTTGGTAAAAACGACGTTATTACACTCTCCTGGAAATAGAACCCGAAACCCTCCATCAGTATCAAATCAGACATTGGTGTAAGCTAAAATAGATGTAAACAATGTATTTATAAAATATTCATTCTTAATAATCGTATCAGTGTTTATTAATTATGTATATTCTATGCTTGAATGATCAACTGAGTGGAACGGTTTAGTTAGCTCTTAAATTAATTTTTAGCTGTTAGAAACCCCGCATGGAATTAGGTCATACTACTTATATATCTATCTATCTATCTATCTATCTATCTATCTATCTATCTATCTATCTATCTATATATATAATTTGTCATGATTTCAAATCCCTGTTTCCCAAAAAACTAGTTAAAAAATTATATATTCCAATAACTAGGAACATAATGAGTTTACAGAACATTCTTTCGGGGTTCACATGGCTCGTCCCAATCTTTTCCTATCCCATCAGTAGAATTGTTTATGTTTGATATGAATGAAGCAGTTAGCCAAAGTGGCAAAGTCATTTTTCTTGAGAAAATTTTCAATTTAATCAATATCGCGATTTTTCGAGGGTTTAAAGTAAGTAGCGGTACGACAACAAAAAGTGTTGAGCATATTCAAACACATTGGGTGAGTTCTCGTCTGACTTTTTTTTCCTGATATTGGCTTCTTGGTTGCAACTAAGTGTCTAAGGTTTTCTTATGTGAGTCTGATGTTAGGGTCATAGCAGAGAATGATGACAGCCACAATTGTTGGCCTCATGACGAGTGTAAACTAGGACGACATAAAGTAAATGCTGCTGCCAAATGTAAGGTCACAGAAAACATTAATAACTAGCCACTAAACATTATTAGATCGTGTGTTGATGAAACCTCAGATCTATGGTTGAATGATAATGAAATACATAACAGAATGTAAGTACACATTACAGAATGTAAGTATACATTACAGAATGTAAGTACACATTACAGAATATAAGTACACATTACAAAATGTAAGTACACATTACATAATGTAAGTATATATTACATAATGTAAGTATATATTACATAATGTAAATATATATTAAGCGAGAAGGAAGGTTATTCCAAATCGTCCGACTACATCAATGAAGTTCACACCACAGTTGCTCAATTAATGTATCCGCTTCCCAAGAAAGGAAAGAATTTTGTTCCTATGAACAATTCAGTGTAAAAGAGTTTGATTTGGGGCACTTCTTGTAAGCTTACATTTTTAACGGATTTAAAAACTGTTTATTTTGATGGAATATTTGAATATTGTCTAACATATTTCTTCCAATCATTCACTATTCTTGGATATCTTAACGGAGCGTATATCCCCTTGGTCTTTTGCTTCTTGAAAAACAAAGAAGCAACCTACACAAAATGTTGTAAAACAATTACTGAACATTGTTTAGAGTTTCATTGGCCCTAACGACCTCGTTAGATCTTTGTGGACTTTGAATAAGTCATTCCCATTGCTGTGGGGAAAGATCCAAATTTTAGTCTTGTCCACACATAATAATGCTAAAACGAGTTTGGCCAATGGGTGAAATGGTGATTTGTCCTGCTTTTCTTAGATCCGTCCTAAGTTTAAATCTGTTTTGTTTTAGACCTGATATCTGTGGCACCTACTCATGAACGCTTAACAAAGTTCACGTGCTAGTTAACGGACACGTAAATCTCTCCTGGAGATAATTTCCACCAACCGTAAGGGCTGAATCTTCTGCCACGTGATAAGAACCAACAATGCATGTGATGTCTTCTACTCGAAATTAAGCGAAAAATCTCATTCTATTCCTGCGACTGTAATTTTTATGCAAGTCTTAATCAATTTTCAGATTGACACGCATGCCAAGTGCAATAGTATAAATCATAGACCTCCTTACCATTCCAGTAAATGTAAAAAATTATGGTGTTTCTTGAAAGTCGATTTGTGAATGTAAGAAGGTAGAATGTTCCCGCCTTCAAATAATTAAGGCTGTGTTGGTCTACTACTACATTAAAGTGAATAAAAAATGGGTTTTAGTTTTGATTTTTTCTTTTGAAATGAAGTGATTTTGGCATCAATAAGTTTGTCTGTTACTTCTATATTTTTTGTAAATAAATATTGGTCATTATTGGTTGGGTAAGAGTAATGTTTTTGATATTTCCCTTGTTAGAAAACATGGGAATGGGATCAGCTGTGACCCTCATTGTACCTGAAAGATTTTCTCGAGAGGTATTAAATTGTGCACGAGCCATGTCATCACTTTATTTCTTTTAGAAGTTGTTTAGTATTAAAAGTACTACAACTTTACAATGATAAGTTATTTACTATCTCAAAGATTTGCGGGAATATGATCAAAATTGTAAATTTCCGCTTATGTCAACTAACCTAAGGTCATTTTAATTGGAAAATGAGACACGCCTTTTTTTAATAATGTTAGACAGTGCTTGGATCTAAGTTTTGATTAAAACCATTAGAAACGATTTGGTGAAAATCACTTTCTTAAACCAGCTCTAATTTCAGGGTGTATCTAACCGGAAAAACTTATCTGGGGAAGTTGATGATCACAATACTTTCTCTACCCGAGCGTTAACGAGAAAGTAAACACATATCTGGTAATTCTATATGAATGGATGTTTATTAAAATCAAAGTTGAACATTTATTCATAAGCTTTCACTAATAAGATTGTTTGTTTTGAGTTATGGTGGTCAGTATCATTAAAAGTGATTTGAGTTATATATTGACATTAAAAATGTATATTTTAAAAAAAAACTGTTTTTATTTTTGATATCCTCTTAAATACGTTTTATCTACTCTTAAAATATTCATTGTTTTAATTTGATTAATATAAAAACAAAAATTAATCCCATTTTCAATTTTAAAATTGTATTCTTAGCCCTTGAACTTTTAGATTTAAATTAACGATCACCACTGATATAATAGCCGAGTTTGGTTTTGAATTGAATTATAAGGAAGATTTCGTGGATAAAAGTAGAAAAGTGACTCATCATATATTCCATTCTTTGTAGCTGGAGCTTTTAAGAGACATATAATTAGTTAACAATGAACGTTGAAAACGTAATTTATTTACCAAAAAGATTTTAAGGACAGTATCAGAAGTGATTAGAAAATTCTCTAAGAAATCTTTTGTTAGAAAAAAAATATTTGGGGGTATAGGCTGGCCGGTGCCATGATTGATAACATATATAACTATTTTGTCATTGCTGTATGTGCTAGCACCAGCAGCATTGAATTTCAAAGGCAAAACGACCAATTATCTTTCACCTATCGGCGAGAAATGACTAGCCATTACATGAAAAATGATGTAGTTCAAGCTATAAAACTAATACTCTAAAGATTGACTGCTCCAGATATAAATGATTGGTTGTAAATACCTAAGTCAGTAATGAGTAAACCAATATAATGTGTTATTGTCGTTGTCCAAAGAAACATAAAAAGTTCCGGCTACACTAAAATTAATTTTAATAAATGCTGTCTGCCATTTAAAATGTGTAAGAGAAGTAGAAACTGAGGTAGACTTACTCAAGAGATCAAATATTATACCTAGCAATTATACATTAACTAAACGAATTAATTTGTCCTAATGACGGATAAAGCTGTGCAACCATTATAGCACATCATATCAGAAATAACGCAGGATAGATCGAAGGTAAAGAAAGGAAAATAAACAAAAATAAAACACCCATAAGGAAAGTGAAATATATTAGGCCGAATATTAAAAAATAAAGTTACTGTGCTTAGTGTGACGTAAACTTCGAGACTTAATTTCTCTATGCTTTATTTTTATAGCATTTCTTGGTACTTAAATATAAATTTAGTTTATTTAAAATCAGAATACTGAGATTATTCATATATTCGTTTAAAGCTAAGCCTTGTACCTATGCGATAAACTAAAAAAAAATCTATAACTGATATATATATATATATATACAACGTGTTTCTAAAACATTGCATCAAACTTTGGCAGGATACTCCTTGGGTGAAATTAGAATAATACTCATAAGCAACCTAGGGTCCATCTTCAATATTAAGGGCGGTATGCACCTCTAAAGACAGAGCTAAAAACGACTGTTGTGTGAAATATTATGAAAATTGCTTAGGGTATTACAACAAATCTTTGTATACTACTTATTGAAACCTTGATCATTAATAAACTAAATGTGCTGTTACCGTTACCCACCCCCATCATGTAAAAAAGGGGGGGTAGTAACACATTTTTTCTAAAATAAAATATGTCAGAGTAAGTATTACCAATTTTTACTTAAGATTACAAAACAGGGAATCAAAATTAACAAAAAAGGTGTCTTGGAGAAACTGTCTAGCTTTCCCCGTTTCTGAGATAATCACACAAGTTTGAGATCAGAGCCAAGTGCAAATGCCTGCCAGGTAGGCAGCCAGAATCGCAGTTTTATTTCGCAATGCAGTCGTTTAACCATTTTTACCGGCACGTGTGACTATGTATCACGTACATTTGGTAAACAAGGCTGGTTTGTGTGTTATGATGGAGAAACTCTGATACTTTTCCTTCTTCATAAGCTCCGATGTGTTGCTATTTATTACATTAGTGAGTTATGCTTACACAGTTCACACTTGGGTGGGATTTTATTCATTACACTCACTGGAATATTGAAAGCTACATTAAGAAATACAAATTGTAGTTATTGCATGTTTTAGTTCCTAGCTTCAAAAGCAGATTCATAGCAAGTGTTCAAAATGGTGGCCCCTAACGTTATTGCAATAATTGAGGCGACGTATCAATGACTGGCGTACTCTTTCGAAAACACGTGGAGTTTCTTGAACCTTATCACATGCAGCAACTATCCTGGCTAACAGGTCTTCCTCAGATTCAACAGCTGTCTCGTACACCAAAGCTTTGACAAAGCCCCACAGAAAGAAGTCTAACGGATTTAGGTCAGGAGAGCGTGGTGGCCACGCAACAGGCCCACCTCTTCCTATCCATCGGGCAGGAAATGCAGTGTTGAGGTAGTCACGCACAGCTCTTGTGAAATGAGGTGGGGCACCGTCATGTTGTAGCCACATGCGTTGTCTAACGGAGAGCGGTACATTCTCGAGGAACTGTGGCAATGCAAATTTCAGAAATTGGTAGTAGATGTGGCCAGTCAAACGTCGTGGCATCAGGTAAGGGCCAATGAGATGGTTACCCACAATGCCTGCCCAGATGTTGACAGAAAATCTATGCTGGTTGCCCATGATGATAGTTGCATGAGGGTTCACGTCATTCCAAATGTGACTATTTGTACTATTAAAATAGCCGTCTCTGGTGAATGTTGCCTCATCGGAAAACAATATTATAGTGGAGAAATCAGGAACCACTCCGCACTGCTGCAGAAACCAGTCGGAGAATTCATGTCGAGGAGCATAATCTGCTGGCCCCAATGCCTGCACCTTGCGCATGTGGTACGGATGCAGCAGCTGATCATGCATGACACGCCATACTGTGGAATTGGACACATTCGTTTGATGCGCAATGGCACGTGTGCTTGTTGACGCGTTATCATCCACATAATTCAGTACCTCTTCTTCGACAGTTGGAGTGCGAACATTCCTCGGGTGACCAGCTCCCCCTCGTAGCTGAAATATACCTGTTTCACGAAGTCGCTGAGTGACATCGGTGAAGGTCCGGTGATAAGGTTGACGTTGCGCAGGATATCTATCGTGGTACAACCGTGCAGCTGCTCTTGCGTTTCCTCTAGCTTCACCGTACAGCATGACCATGTCTATCATTTCTGCGTTTGTGTACTTTGCCATTTGACTAGTAATACGCGCAACATGCAGTGAAGTCGTGTGGACTGATGCAGTCTGCTCGTGGAGGGAGGGGAAGATAGTGATAATAAGAGTGGGGGAAAGGAGGGGGGGTGAAGCAACACAGCTTTATTGGCTCCCTACCTGGCAGGAATTAACACTTGTCTTTGAAATTAAACATGCATGATTATCTCAGAAACGGGGAAAGCTAGACAGTTTCTCCAAGACACCTTTTTTGTTAATTTTGATTCCCTGTTTTGTAATCTTAAGTAAAAATTGGTAATACTTACTCTGACATATTTTATTTTAGAAAAAATGTGTTACAACCCCCCCTTTTTTACATGATGGGGGTGGGTAACGGTAACAGCACATTTAGTTTATTAATGATCAAGGTTTCAATAAGTAGTATACAAAGATTCGTTGTAATACCCTAAGCAGTTTTCATAATATTTCACACAACAGTCGTTTTTGGCTCTATCTTTAGGGGTGTATACCGCCCTTATTATTCAAGATGGACCCTAGGTTGCTGATGTGAATTATTTTATTTTCACCCAAGGAATAGCCTGCCAAAGTTTGATGCAATGTTTTAGAAACACGTTGTATATATAAATTTAATGAATATAAATAACAGTAATTGGAACACACTTTTATCAATCAGACGTTTAAGATTTTATTTAAAAGGCGAATAGAATATATATAACATTTATTTGAGCTCAAAACATTCATTTCACGATCATTTCTATGAAAGATCTATCATACAAAGTCGAATATAAGACAAACTACACTAGACCAAATATAATAGAATATCTATATTAAAATATTCAAAATGTTGGCCATTATTGATAATTACTTTAGTTAAAATATGTAAAAAATTTACTTTTCATATGTAGTGACGTAGGAAAAAAAATAAAAATAAAATTATAGCGAGAGTTGAATATCCTTATTTAATATTGAATGATGAACAAAACTTTAATTATTGTTTGTAAATCATATATATCTTTTCAAAGGTCAAGTTTCCTAAGAGATAACATAGATTACAATGGCTCCAATAAAATACATTTAAACTATAGTTAAACTATTAACTTAATAGTTTATGTTTATTTGAAATAACTATTTGCCTTTTACTAATGTTAAAGTGTATTACAGCCTTTAATGTTTAGCGAATTCTTGAATTAATTGCGAGTGTTATTGTGGAATAGTTTAAACTAATCATAATAAATGGAAGCCGACATACCAGTGAGCATGCATGTAAAGGCGTCATTCCAGCCTCAGAAGGTGACATGTGAATAAGAGTTCAAATCCCACTGCGTACAGTGACTGTTTTTTTTTTACCAAATTGTCTCCCACTGTCGCTTCATACAAACGAGAAGACTCTCTCAAATCTGTTTTATTCCCTAGTGTAAAAATATGTGGTTATCCCAGACGGGTAGTAAGGTGCACATCAATAATTTTCTACCACCACGGTAATAGTAAACATTACCCTATAACTCTGCATATAACGTATCTGAAGATTGATATAATTGTAGTGAACTGAACTCCCTCACGAAAATCTCAAAGGGCACTTATTTAGTTTGGTTTATTAACGTTAACACCATGATATATTGATTGTCTAGGTGTGTGGCTCCTACCTTAACAAAGTTAGCACTAAGCACATTGAAGTAATTACTAAGCACTAGGACGAAACAAAACAAAGAGAGGGAATTATTCTGAAATCCACCTGAAAATGTACCCAGGATCCTACATCCAAGCCACAAGGGCATTATATTATAACCACCTGGGTGATATGTCACATCCTTGCTGCATGAAGGCCCCAAGCGCGAACCACAAGCTGTTGAGGATGCTGAAGTCGTTAGTAACTGTCGAGGTTCCTGACCCATTATTCCCGTTGTTAGGCACGTGGGCATGAGGATCTGCAAGGCGCCATTCGTATGGCGAGAATCTGTGGAGAGAAATAGTGATGTAGGATCACAATATTCAAACACACTAAACATGAGGACATTAGTAGAATATCAGTTATTGATCTATGAGCACTCGAATATCGATCTTCGAGTCAATCTTTAAGATAAACTTGGACTCGAGTTCTCTCTACATCTTTATATGCATCAGCGATTCCTAGCAAATTGCATGAGGCTATTTCTGTATTGTGTGTCCATGATTTGTTGTTTGTTCATCTATCTACTTGTATGGATGTTGGCTGTGAAAAGTGTATTTGGAGAGAGGGGGACGAAGAACCCAGCAAAGAGGGTCATCGACATAGAACTACTGTTATTGGAGAGAGAGATAAGGGCACATCTATAAGGCTGATAGAGAAAGAAATATCTCCCTACAGAAAGAACTAGTAAATAGCTTGGTTAATGGATACATCAAGTACACCTTACAGCAAAGGTGTAATATGTACAGTCTGTTTACTCTGAAATACGTCAGTCTTACTCAGAGCTACTACTCCACGCCACTATTTTATAGGCTACACTATAGTAGAGCCAAGTAAGGCAATCTAAGATCTGGTTTTTATAGGAAGGCCACTTCCGACCACCATCTTTGATCGAAATTAAACCATCTTCAGTGATAACAGTGTAAGGTTTTCAGAAACAATATGGACTATCCAAAACTCGAACTAACCATTTTCATGAGTATCTTGGCCGCTGTTGATAGCCTTCAAATATGCTACATATAAACACACATACTTTATATATCTCATATAAAACATATATACAAAATAGGTATTATACATATATAAAAACAATAAAACTTGAAATAAGAAATATATAGCTTGGAAAATTAACACAGAAATTTGCAGGATTAAAACAGTTTATGCACTTAAATGACATTAAGGTGGAAAAAATTATTTATCCCTGTTTGTTGTAGTATGCTTATCTTAACCCAATAAACAGAACCCTCAAGTTCACTGATTGGATTAAAAATATTGTCTTTCACGTTTTACGTCTGGTTGGATTCAGTGAATCCTCTCAGGTTTTACATCATTGTAGGTACTTTCCTTTCCCTCTTACTAGGATTCAATAACTACATTTATTTGACATTCTTGGCATATGAGTTGATTTAATAAAGATCGTTACTAGAAAAAAAATTAGTAATGTACTGTATAAGCTTCGAACTAACCAAATATTTATTTTTAAATTTCGAATTAAATCTTATTTTTTACTATTTATTTAAATAGGAACTTCATGGGGAACTATAGTGAGTTTTAACCATCTAATGTCGAACTAACCAAAGTCGAACTAGCCAGATCCTACTGTACTAATACTTCCTTATGCATTTATTTATAATGTATCTTTATATTGTTCATTTAATGGATTTAGAATGTAGATACAATTGTATAATATTTATTTCCACCATTGTGGTCACATGATTTTCTGTTTTTTTTTTTTTAAGCCTCCTATCAGAAATCATACTGTAGCTCCCATTCAGGGAATACGAAATGTAAATATCAAACATCTTTAATGACTTAACTTCTCAATCTGTTAGAAGGTCAGCACCAATTTTACAGCTAAACACTTATTTAGCCAGAATTATACCCAATTTAACTCGATACAAGAGATATTTCCAAGAAGCTGATTGATTTCAAATTGAATTTATAAAAACATGAACTCACAGACCCATTATATAACTAAACAGGTTTGATTTTTTAGAGTAAACTAATAATCTTTCCTTCTGCTCTGTCCATTATAAGGATCAATATCTTATTTTATACATTTAAATAGGATACACGTACGGTATACATTATTTCATACAAAATGTATATTGTAAGAATTTATTTTCATCATGCCAAAACCTTATTTGATTTTCCACACTTTCAGTGAAAGTGTTGCAGACAATTTGTCCTGTGCTCGGTAAATTGTCTAAGGAATATTCCACATTTCGTTAGTTATTATTATTATTATTATTATTATTATTATTATTATTATTATTATTATTATTACACTGAATGTGTTAGTACATCATGATAATCTTTGTACTAGTTATAACTTATGAAAGATTATTAACTCATAAAACGAACTTTTAATTAATTATGAATCTCTCTTGTGTAATATAAAAACAAATACTTGACCAAGTTGGAAATGAACTACAGTCCTCCAGAGATGGTTTGTAAGAACTGAACGATCAACACTATTCAAAATTGCGTAGATCTTCAATAAATTAAAATAAATTAATCATTAGGAGCTAGAAGACTGTTATTAAACATCTTAGTAAACTTTTTAGTAAATCATGATTGCACAAAGTTATCAATTTAGTAGAAATGTTGGCCGGAAATTATGAGTGTGACTATCTGGTGTATCACACAATTAATTTATTTAACTCTGATTGTGGCCCAATGAATAGCTTTGTTAACTCAATGGTAGGGCATTGTAATGCTAAGCCAAATATCGTGGGTTTGATTCCCGCGTCCAGACGTACAGTTTCAGCAGCTAGCCTATTCAAATGAGGTGATGTTTGTACCTGGAGACGATGAAGTGACATAGGAGAATATGACACACACCCAGATCTCTTTGGACAGGGGGTTGAGGAAACTGAACACTCCTGGCTTCTGTTTCACGGGCTTCTTGATCATGATGCTGATCCCCAGGGACATGAAGGGCTTGCTGAAATCTATCACTCGCTCTCTCTCGGAGGTGATCGTCATGGACGCGATGGCGATGTCCGCTTCCTGTCAGATGGATCATTGAGGAGTCAAATTGGACTATATCAAAGAATGCTTTGAGTATCACTTCTTCAGGGGGAGGAAAACTCAACTGATTCTAAAGATTAAATGAAAATCTTGAAAGCTATTTTTAGCAACCCACTATGGTGGCTGCACGGTCTAAGGCATCACTCTTGCCAAAGACTAGACTTCTGATTACGGGGAGATCGAGGTTCGAATCCCGATTGGGTATACAGAGGGTGATTTTACCTAAATGGTTTTCCGCTTTTCCCCCATGCAAGCACATTTACTCTAAATTAAACCTTCTTCATCTCTAACACAATAGAGCAGTTAGTAAATAAGGGTAAAACTCGAAAGGATAGTAATAAAAAACGTGGTTCTAAAATACCATGCTAGTGAATTAGGAATGAGGAACATAGCATTATAGAGGAAGCATATAGTCATTTTAGTGGTGGGATGGAGGGAGGGTAGCCCTATAGGAAAAATATTTCCCTCAGTAGACCAAACTGGAGTTTGAACAGGTCTATAGCCCCGTTTAACATTAGAGTGATGCGTTAAGCCATATGGCCACTTGTGTGCGTACTAAACAGTCGTTAATAAACATTCTGGGGGTATTTTTTAATAAAAAGAACTCGACAACGTGCCTTCTCCCGTACTATTATTTTATAAATTATTTATAAACTAGAACAAAAATGAAGGATAAATAAGGAAGTTTTGTCTTGATAGGACATAAAA
The DNA here is from genome assembly GCA_902151455.1 of Timema bartmani. Classification (NCBI taxonomy): domain Eukaryota; kingdom Metazoa; phylum Arthropoda; class Insecta; order Phasmatodea; family Timematidae; genus Timema; species Timema bartmani. The sequence goes on along the minus strand of CABFWB010002755.1, from coordinate 42,971 downwards.
GGTTTACAATGAGGCTATCAAGCCATACACTACTTTTATTTAGGTGACAATACAGTTGTGCAATACTAATACAATAGTATCTCATGTCCCTTAAGGCGATTAGCCTTTTTCATTTGGCGTGGAAATGCAGAGCCAAGGGAACAAACAGATATCTTCAAGAATTTTTATTGTTTTGCAATTTTCTTTTCAGAAACTGTTGTTAAAGAATAGAAGCATGTTGATTAAATTATACTTTTTATATACACTCCTCCTCTATAATTTTAACAGTGGTCAAATGTCGATAAAATTGACATTTTTCAATAGAAAACTGCCGGCTTCATAAAAAAAAGAAAATGTAACAATTAATAAACATCAATACATTATCTTAGAAGGGGTGTTGCTAATATTAACATAAAATTTTCACTCGAGAAAACTGATATTTCCAAACGCAAGACCTGTCCGGTAGATAGCACCATATAAGGTTTCCATGATCCAGCTTTTCTTGTTGGTGCGGAAGGATACTTTGGTCAGTTGTGAAGCCACGCCACGCCTTTCACCCACCATCCCACAAAATAGGTTTTAGACCTGCACTTGTCAGGGCCAAGGACCTTAATGCTATATTTTATTTATGACATATATTTGTTCGAGACCACAAGTTATCATATAAATGTGTAGCTTACACAATACAAAGGGATCCATATGGAAACACTTGCAATGTACACTATCACAGTGAAGCATACATTTTTTTCCATTTATTTAAGCTATTTAGCGTGAACTTTCTAAATTGACTGATTATATTATAAGCACATGATTTTAAACTAACTTATATATAGAACACATACAACATCCAGCCCACGGCCATTAATTTATCTCTGTTAAAAGGGGGAAACTCACATTTCACCAATGATACAGTTTTCGGAAATGCCGGGAATAGGGCTCGGAACCCTCAGCTCAATAGACAGACACGCTACCGACAGAGATAAGTTGTCGAACGTGGAGGATTAGGATAATAACACATGTATAACATGTGTATATTGAGTTGAATGAGTTTTCAGGGTATATATGTAACTGTAATGTCAACTCCTATAACTTATTATTATCTAGCCTGATTTTGGCCTAGAGACCTTAGCAATGCTCTATTTAGGTTTATATAACTATATATATATATTCAACAACTTATTACCGGCCTAGATAGTTCACTACTAGCGTATTCAACTGGCAATAAACTCTTACCTGACCAGGAATATATATTATTAACATGGTTATTTAATATATGGTTCTCCAAACCGTTAATCAAAATTATGCTGATACAGTTTTGACCAGTGAAGGGCATTCATATTATAAATATATAATGACAACTATATATAAGAATATTTAGCAGTAATAACGGTTGAGCACCCCAGTTCATATTAGTTCCTGACTTGTCAAACTAGGTTGAACTTGGTTCCCACGATGCTCGTCACATGCTTGACGATGCAAAGCACATCACTAGATAACGGCTTACAGTATTATACAAGAAGGGGTTCTAGGACAATAATTCAGGATTCGATTGTTCACGTCCATTTTATTGCTTATTAAGCTATAATATTTTTGAAACTCATCATCATTTATTTAATCTTATCACTGCATGCATACATGGCTGGAACTGACAGCCTTTTAACAGAATACCAGCAAGTTTATTTCAGGTTTGTTATCAAATAACAATTTATATAATCTTACCTATATAGTTATATACACTTGCACAAATTTGATTATCAAGTGAAGTAAGGTAGTACTAATATAATGATAGCAAGAACGTCTTCAAGTGGTACTAATCAGGACAAGAATTGGGAACTAAGGTAAATAAAAATCATTAAAACCAAGGCACATCCAGTTAGTATTAATATAAATAACAAGGGAATATTAGGATAGTATTAATCTTAATAACAAGAACATATTATTAAGGTAGTATTAATCTTAATAACAAGGTCATATTAAGGTATTATTAATCTTAATAGCAAGAACTTATCAAGGTAATATTAATGTTAATAACAAGGGCATATTAGGATAATATTAATCTTAATATCAAGGGCATATTAAGGTATTATTAATCTAAATAGAAAAGGCATATTAAGATAGTATTCATCTTTATAACAAGAGCATATTAGGGTAGTATTAATCTTAATAACAAGGGCATATTAAGGTAGTATTAATCTTAATAACAAGGGAGTATTATGTATTATTAATCTAAATAGCAAAGGCACATTCAGGAATCATTGATCTTGATAACAATGGCAAATTCACGTAGGTCTAATCTTTATTAAATTTGTATTTGAGTAGTATTAATATAAATAACAAGGGCCTGTTCAGATAGCAGAGAAAAGTTCCCTATTATGGTTTAGAGTAAATATGTTGATATTACAAACGGGTACTAAAACGTTCACACTAATAACACCATTATGTAAGAAGCTTTATATGTGGAGGCTTGTTGAGAAGAAATGCGCTATCCTTCTCACTTATACATTATGAAAATAAAACACCGATATACCCGGTCATGACTCGATTCCTCTGGTCAGAGTCAAACACCCTAGACACGCATTACATTTGATCAATAATGGTGAGAAGTCCTGAGCTCAACTCTCGACTGGAACCATTTGAGATGGCTCTCCATTTGCTATTTTCACTCTCTTACAACAAGAACGTGGGTGTATTTTCTCTTAAATACACCTTCCACAACTACATGCTATAATTAATTATTTAAACTTTGTGATTTTTGTCAAAAGTGTCTTACTACCCATCCGGGATATACATATTTACACCAATACGGTAGGGATTAATAATTTATAATTCAAAGGTGATATGTCTGAATTTGAGTGGAGGGAGAGTGGAAAGCCATTTAATTAAATATCACCCTCAGTAAACGAGGGCTTTCGTGGAGTGAAAATGGCAAACCATAGAAGAAAATGTACTTTCAATACACCCTGAGGGGAATAGAACCCTGACCACTTCGTCAACGACAAACCATACCTGACAGGTTTGATATGAATTCACGTTTCCACAGATGTAGTTTGAATCTTGTTTTAAACGTAATAATAATAATAATAATAATAATAATAATAATAATAGTAATAATAATAATAATAATAACTGTTTGCGGCTTGGCTGAAGCACTGAGGAAGGAGTTGTGACAGCTGTCAACTCTCTCTAGCTAATTGTTAACTAAAGTGTGATGTTGCTTATCTAATTAAAACTAATTAGTTATAAAGGCAGCGCCTAAACCAAACATCAGGCCACTAAACATCTTAATTTAACAATAATAAGCTATCGATATTTCCTGGAACTGAGCCAAGGACCATCCTATCAGTAACTAAGGTGTCGAACTTCGAACACTAATATTGATTAGATATTGCAATATCTCTCATTTTAGGGTATCTGAAAAATTATTTGTGGATTCCAGGATATTTCTATACAGGAGTGCACTATAATTGTGAGGTCCCAGGTCTGAATGGTCAGGTGGAGTAAATGCTTGAATAAACCAATTAAATTAGTTAATTGCGGCCACTACTTTGTGTGAGATCAGTTCGTTGGGATGGGAGTGTTGTGGTCGCCCGTGGAGCGTAACGGGTGGTTTCAGGGAGGGAGGTCGCGTGTTACAGCCCAGTTGTCGGGCTAAGATCACCAGGTGGAAGGTGGTAATTGAAACATTCATTATTAATGTTGAGGCACACATCGCCGCAGAAGAACATGGCGGCCATTCAGGGACCAACAACTCCCATTATTCAACATGTAAACCGACCCGCTTCGGAGGTCACATGGTCTAAGGTGTTACTCTCGCAGTATACTAGATTGCCAACGACGGGGAGATGGAGGTTTAAATCTCAGTCGGGTGTAAGACGGTGGTTTTCCTAAAATAATTCCCCTCTCTACTTAAATAGGGTAGGCCTACATTTAATATAAATATAATCTACAAAATACCTAAAACCATTGGTGTAATTATTACATAAGCGTATAACCCAAACGGGTGGTAAGACGTGGCGCTAAAAAAGGAAACGCAACAACTCTCCATCGAGTGGGACTTCCCCTTGTTGTGACCGTGCTCTCATTTTCTCTAAATTTGCTAAATAGCTGTATCGTTCTAAGGACGTTCCTTGGTACTCGCTACAAGTACTATTGCCCATCTGTCCTGTTTTCTCTTAGTTGTAACAAAATTAGTCCTGCTCCTCTGCTAATAATAATTCTCTGAATCACACTCTTATTTTTATTGTGTTCACCTTATGTGCTGATATAATTACGTGGCTCGATTACATTTTCTATCATCGAGACATGGACGCTGATTTACGGTGGAGCAAGCTGCTTTCATTCCCCAGTTAAAAAAATCTACTAGTTCAAGGCCACGCTATCGTGAGCCGTCTCCCTGGTTACCTTGGACGCTGTCCGACTGGGGAATACCTCAGGACCAAAGTACATAGCTGATGTCTCCATGGTTACCTTGGGCGCTGTCTTGTCCGACTGGGGAATACCTCAGGACCAAAGTACATAGCTGATGTCTCCATGGTTACCTTGGACGCTGTCCGACAAGGGAATAGCTCAGGACCAAAGTACATAGCTGATGTCTCCATGGTTACCTTGGACGCTGTCCGACTGGGGAATACCTCAGGACCAAAGTACATAGCTGATGTCTCCATGGTTACCTTGATAGCTATCCGACCATGATGCTACGCACGCTGTGGGCTTCTTTCGTTTGTTCCCTGTAATTTGGGCTAGGTTTTCAACCAGTAGTATATTTTTCTTTCTCGATAATTTCAATGCTTAGTCACGTGGTATGGGGACTGACACTTAGAACAATTTCTTTGCTTAGCTAGTTTTCTTATCACCACATCTTATTACCAGTTCGGGTTATATGCATATATGGTAATTATTACACTGGGAGGAGATTGGGAAAGAAGCCCTTTCATAGGTAATCTACCCGTGGAAGAAGAGATTTGAAATCATTTCGGTGAAATCCCCTTAGGTATAACCGAACGGGATTCAAACCCTGATCACGCCCCCATCATCAGGCCATTCTACACGAGAGTGATGCCTTAGACCAGTGGTTCCCAAACCCAAGGTCATGACCCAAATGAGGGTCGCCAGTATATTTCTGAGGATCACGGAAAGGTGAATTGTAAAACTCAGACACTATGAAGCATTACTGAAACAAAGACAATATAAAATGGTGTGAATAAAACATTCACATCCATTTTACACAAGTTAGAGTCGGCCGCGTTCAATACGCCGTAGATTACACTATAGAGTCTTGAAGTATCTAAACTCTGGTACAGGCTACCAGGATTCCCACTACCTGCTTCCCATGTCCCCATTACTTTCACTGACAAGTTTTATCCCATGGTGTTTCACTTTACAACACTAAACAGACAAGAAATCAAAGTACAGGATTCAAATGTTTCTTTCATGAGTGCGAGAGCATTTTAAAACTCTTTTCCAGGAATATGGGGACCAAGAAGGATCACATCCTTATCGCTTTGTACCGATTTTGACGTAGCTGAGGATTTAGGGGCCTACTAGAGCTAGTTTAGATAATAATTACTTAAATAAAGTAAATTCTGTGAATATCATAACTGTTTTATATTTTCCTTATTACCGTTAAACCAATTCAGAAGCTGTATAGCAATTAAATATATTTTTTTAGTGAATGAGAGAGGATTTTCTGTGGTATTTATGTTTCGTAATTAATTAACTTAAGAAGGGGTGTCAAAGGGTGAGCTGTTGACAGTAAAGTTGTGCCTTATATTTTGTCTGATTAAAAATATAACTTAATAGAATATACTAAAGTTATTTCAAATAATTCAATGAATTTAAGTTAATAAACACTATTTATGAAAATTATAGGCAAATGAAACTATATCACAGTTTTCTTACGAATGGACATTTCTATTTTACAGCTATAAAAAGTAACTCGATCTACTTTCACGTATTCATATGTCAAGTAGGTGACCTGAAGTTTGTCGCTTTTGATAGATATTATCGATACATATAAAATAACTCTAATAATAAATACTAATAAAACAGTAAAATACTATTAATGATGCTCTAAATGTAAATTCCTATAAAAATAAAGATATAAATGTGCTGGACTTTGGGTTGCAGGCCGGTAAAAGACTAAGTTTAGAGTTACGATCAACATTATTTGAGAAACACTGCCTTATACCATACGGCCACTGAAATGGGTCCCTGCCAAAAGTTTTCACCCTGTAATCTCTTATTTAAAAAGTTAGGGAGCCTCGCTTGGTAACTCTGGGCTTAGGAAAGTTGTGGAATAAAGTGTTTGGAGGAGGGAGTGGCTCTCTGCCTATTGGGAGGCGGTGATCCACCAGAGAAGTAGACCTTTCCTCTTTATTTCCCATTATAACGTTCTATTTCAAGCATAGATCTCTCGTAGTGGATGGCCTTGGATTGTAACCCATCTACAGTTGACATTAGCTCTATAGATATTAGCCTCAATATTGGGTGAAATTGCCAAATATTCTATTCGAATGTTACTCCTGTGACTTATGCCATCTTACTAAGGTTTCCAACCTAGTTAGATAAGTTTGAAAATACTAATGAAACCGTTTCCGTATATTTAGGAACTGGAACCATTTTTCAGCCAGTGTATTTTTCTTCCTTCAAAGAGTTCAGAGAGAGCAGGTAACATTTCTTGGTCTGTTAGATCGTACCCTGTCTTTTTCTCTACCAATAATTTGCTCAAGAAACTTGATAGGAATTCCTGGAATTTAAAGGTCCACTTGCTCACCATTGTAGTAGCAGATACGACACTGTGATGAACATGGCTACTATTAGTAACTACCTGAGGAGAAATGTGTTCACGTTGTTGAGGGGCTATCCTCGTACCCTTAATTTAGTTTGCTCATTTCCTTGTGCTCCCCTTTCATAGTTTGCAAGTATCTGTTCCTCCTGAGTCGTAGGGGGATCCGTACTCCTCTTGGCCTACTTATATTTCCAATGAGTGTTTCTACTTGTGCACTAATATACACGTTTTTAAGAATTAGATCCATATAATGGGCCCATCCGGGTGTGTCTGTATCATTTTTGCTGGATGGGTCTGAATTCGGTTTATATATTTTTTTATCTGGGTCGTTAATGGGGATTGGACGTCTGCTTGACTGTTGTAACAATGAAGTTGATTTCCATACAATCGGGACTCGGGAACTGTGACTCCCCTGGTGGCCTTTTATTAGGATCCACTGAAAACCCGTCCCCCCCCTTTCTTATTTCCCCAAAGTTTGGAGGTATATGAACTCATATCTTCTAGTATCGGATCCAACACTACCCCTCCAATCCTGATCTCATAATAAAGATCGCCTGCCTCCAATCTATTGATTTCCATAATATTATGTTTGAATTAACCAGCAAAATTCTACCATTTCTAAAATGGGAGAATCCATGTTATTTCTATATTATTGATGTCCACACGTCTAGAACTCTTCGAATATTTATCAACATTTTACCTATAATTTAACACGTTCGGCCAATAAACAAACACTAAAACCATTTAAACACTACTTAAAGTTCTATATCTCTCTAACTTTATTCTACTTCTTCGTGAATGTCCCAGATGTCCTCTTATTTTCCTCTGAGCTGATTGATGGCTTTGTTGTGATGTGTTGATATCTATCTCCTGTGTCCTTGGTGTTCAGCTCCTTTTGGTGACTGCGGCTCCGTGAGATGTCTCGTCTGCCAGCGTTTTCTGTCAGCTAGATGTTGGCTAATTTTTCGCACGATGTAAACGTGATATGGACAAGTGAATGCTCATCCACCCCTGCGGTGATGTATTGAACTGGAGAGGTAATGTGATACTCGTTGTTTATCCACGTTTAATATCAGCTCACTGTTGGTGTGATGTTGGCACGATGTTTGCAACATGTTATTGTTTGGACACCAATTAATTACTGCTACAATGTCATGAAGCTATTGTGTTCGATGTTGGTTCACTGCTTGCTCAATGTCAGTATCACAACCCCTCCACCATGATCTCTTGAAATGAGACTCACTTTATAACATTCGTCAGCGGTTCACTTTCGCTGTCATGGAACTTATAAGTTAAAACTTGTTTTATATGTTTTTTCTCCTAGTTTCCCTGTTGTTGAAACTACTATAAATTCTCGTATTGTTTTCTACCATGTAATGGCCTATATACTGGTTTGACTTCTAATGACCTAGATAGTAGTTTGATATAACGACCTAGATAGTGGTTTGAAATCTAACCTCTTAGATAGTGGTTTGACATAACGGCTTAGGTTGTTGTTTGATATCCATGTATATCAAGGGTTGGGTAGTTCCTAAGAGTTGACAAAACCGACGCGGATCCTTTCTGTTGTTTATTATCGAATTCACCAAAACACTGACTTTAATATGATCTGATCTTCCGTGTTTGGGGGGTTTTGACCCATTTTGACTCCCCGCTACATGTGGGTACACACCTATCAATATCCCATTCGCTCTACACGCTATTTTCGTTGAACATATACCCCCAGTAAAAGCAACCTCTCTGTTAGCGTGTTTTAAAGTCAAGTCACTGAGAGGAAACTGCTGACCAAACTGCCACGCTCTCTCAGTAACACTAAACTTTGTGTAGGGGGAACTATTACAATCTTAACAAGAATTTCACAATACTCGCAAGTCATGTCTTGCAACATACTGACATATTTAATGTAAATAAGTTAAGTATAAAAATATTGGAAGTGAAAGAAATAAGGAGCACACAGGAATAACATTGTATGATTAAGTCTCTAATCTTTCACTTTAAAACCCTTATTCCTTCTGGGTAGCGCCTTCTTCTGGTGGCTGACCAAGAAGATCCTTATTCCTTCTTGGTAGCACCCTCTTTTGGTGGCTGACCAAGAAGATCCTTATTCCTTCTGGGTAGAACCTTCGTTTCTGGCATCTGCCCAATAATATTTCTCAATAGCGTCTATAGCGTTCTGCTAGAGCTTTTCCTGGACGTCCCAGAGAGTCCCTATTTGAAAAGAAGAGAAGAGTGGTGGGAAGAAGACCCGGAAAATATTTAATCTACGACCCACCTCAGATATTTCTTATCACATAGCTCCTCCCTATTCTCTCCTGGGATTACCCACCTCAGATATTTCTTATCACATAGCTCCTCCCTCTTCTCTCCTGAGATCATCAGCTCCACATTCCCAAAACCGGACTATTCCCTCATTTCCACAAATAAGTCTCACCTTCACACCTCTTGCCTCTCCCCCCACAGTCCCCGACGTCCATCCTTCCCTATCAGAGCCCTTCCAGCCGAGGTCCCTCTGGAATTACTCCGATGCCATTCTTCCCATCAACAAAGCTCTTGATACAAACTTATCCCCTAGGAGGACATTATTTGGGACTTCGCTCATATTCTTGCACAGGAACATTTGAAAGAAGTATAATTATCGAGGAGAAGAACTACAATTCTGATTTATGATGCTAGAACTCCTCTGAAAACCTCACCACTGAGGTACTAGACCAGAACCCCAACTCAAACACAACCGTTCAAGTACAACCCAATGGCTAGCAACCTTTATACTATTACTTTCCATAAAAAAAAACCTTCATGAGTTGAGCCCACAAGCGAGCCGTACCGACTGCTAGTGACGATATTGACGATAGTGCTGAAAGAGGTTTATGCTGTGTGTCGGGGTGATGGTCTTGATTGATGCAGGCTGGAGTAGCAGGAGGGGCCTTACTGTTTCCGTGTGAATGTTCTTTGTATTTGAGAGCAAAGATAACATTGTGGAAGGTACAGGACATGTGGTCCAGGAGAGTAAGTTAATCAAATACCGTATTAAATTGTGCAGTGCCAAATGTACAGTTAGTTATTTTAGCCAAAAGAAATCTTATTTTAATTTGAATAGAGAGTATATATACTATACGAAATAAATTATATCAAGGGTGTCACATGGTCTGCACAGTGAAATTTCTGGCTATTAATCTTAGTTTTCTAGACCGGAGCTGTTACTTATTTATTCAAGTATCTACTCATTTGTCCTCACGAGGCTGAGTATGACCTTGTTCCAGACCTACTGTTTCACAGACAAATTCTGGTGGCTTTGGGAATCGAACCCGGGGCCTCTGTATCTGTAGCCAGGAACACTGGCCACTAGTTTATAGAGACTAACCTGAAATCTCTGTATCTATAACCATGAACTCTGGCCACTAGACTATTGACACTTACCTGAGATCACTGTATCTATAGCCAGGAATCTGGCCACTAGACTATAGAGACTAACCTGAGACCTCTGTATTTATAGCCAGGAACCCTGGCCACTTAACTATAGAGACTAACCTGAGATCTCTGTATCTATAACCATGAACTCTGGCTACTAGACTATTGACACTAACCTGAGACCACTGTATCTATAGCCAGGAATCTGGCCACTAGACTATAGAGACTAATCTGAGACCTCTGTATCTATAGCCAGGAAGTCTGGCCACTAGACTATGTAGACTAACCTGAGACCTCTGTATCTATAGCCAGGAAACATGACCACTAGACTATAGAGACTAACCTGAGACCTCTGTATCTATAACCAGGAAATCTGACCATTAGATTATAGAGAATAACCTGAGACCTCTGTATCTATAACCAGGAACTCTGGTCACTAGAATATAGAGACTAGCCTGAAACCTCTGTATCTATAACCAGGAACTCTGGCCACTAGATTATAGAGACTAACCTGAGACCTCTCTATCTATAACCAGGAAATCTGACCATTAGATTATAGAGACTAGCATGAGACGTCTGTATCTATAGCCAGGAACTCTGGCCACTAAACTATAGAGACTAACCTGAGACCTTTGTATCTAAAGCCAGGAACTTTGGCCACTAGACTATAGAAACTAACTTGAGACCTCTCTATCTATAGCCAGGAACTCTGGCCACTAGACTATAGAGACTAACCTGAGACATCTCTATCTATAACCAAGAAATATGGCCACTAGTTTATAGAGACTAACCTGAGACCTCTCTATCTATAGCCAGGATTTCTGGCCACTAGACTATATGAGACAAACCTTATACCTCTGTATTTATAACCAGGAACTCTGGCAACTAGATAATAGAGAATAACCTGAGACCTCTGTATCTATAGCCAGGAACACTGGCCACTAGACTATAGAGACTAACCTGAGACCTCTTTATCTATAACCAGGAACTCTGGCCACTAGACTATAGAGACTAACCTGAGACCTCTGTATCTATAGCCAGGAACACTGGCCACTAGACTATAGAGACTAGCCTGTAACCTCTGTATCTATAGCCAGGAAGTCTGGCCACTAGACTATGGAGACTAACCTGAGACCTCTGTATCTATAACCAGGAACACTGGCCACTAGACTATAGAGACTAGCCTGAGACCTCTATATCTATAGCCAGGAACTCTGGCCACTAGACTATAGAGACTAAACTGAGACCTCTGTATCTATAAATAGGAACTCTCACCACTAAACAACAGAGGATTTCTTTCGCCAAATTATTATTAAAAATTCCTAGACTTTCTTAAATCTTTATTGAAATTTAATAAATCTTAGTTGCTCTAAATTTTCAAGCAATTATTTTAATTTTGTTAATTTATATCAAGTATGATTGAGATGATGAACAAGTGACTAGATTAATGTCAATTAATAAATTGTTAGAAAAACCTATATATATTATAATGATATTTTAAATACGCTTACTATTATAAATATAAACACGAACAAATTAAAAATTTATTTAAATATCACCAAACTTAATGCCTGATTTTATTACGAGGGTAAAACTGGTGGAGATCAAATGTGTTTTCAAAAGAAAATGATCGTTTAATTTTATTTCAGTAACAGGTAAATAAAGTTATTTTGATACAACTCTTCACTCTATTGAAAATATATATTTTGTCCACTAGGTGATCTAAGAACTAATCCACTGAGCGATGGCATTCAAGTTTGTTGTGTTGAATATTGTGCTATACCAGTGGTCACGCGATTATAGATTGATCTGCTTATACAAGATACGTGGCAATCCTCTTGTTATCCGACTAAACGTCAGCGAAGATTCAAATATTGGATGACTTGAAGGAAAGAATACAATTCTGGGAGCTGAAGGAGGAGGCAAAGGACAGTGCACATTGGAGGTATAAGTTCAATGACAAAAGTAATGGACCTGCCGTAAGGTGATGGACAGATAGGGGTTGTAATACAGGTCGGTTGTACTGAAGGTATTATTTACTCATTGGCTTACCACAGCTACTATAGGTAAATGTGAATACATTTAATTTAAAAGCTAACCTACCTCATCCCTAGCCAATGAATGTAAATGTGTGGATGTTCCGGACGGGCAGTGCACTATAAAAAGAACAGATCAACTCAGACGCGCCATGTTGTGTTGGATTCCCTCCTGGGTCAAGGTTAAATGTAGTTTATCATGTTAACCTCTGGTCGCGTGATAAGGCAAAGCCGTATGTGAACACGACATGTGCGGGTTGAGCGTAGGAAAAACAAAACTAATCCATTGCGAATCATAGCCATTTATATTCTCATTATTACAGCTTATATTTTTATAGTTTAAAATTAGGCTTCTGGTAAAAAAATTAAGAGTTAACGTTAGCCTTAAGTAGGGTCATTATGAATAGAGCTAATGTTATATAATTATTATTTTTTACACATGTTTTGACGTGCTGTGTGCGGTGCAGCTGTTACTTAAGCCATCGATGGATATAAACTCATGTTTATAAACTGGTTTCTACACGGAGAGAGATTATTTTAACCAATCAGGAGCTAGTTACCGTTAATTTGTATTTGTTTGATGTAAATTAGATATAGGGTCCTTTTTAATATAGTCCACTTATTATTAATTATTATAGCCTACAAATTTTTAATTTAAATTAAAATGGTTCAATAATCGTAAAATTAATTTAATCTTTGCTAGAAGATAGTTATGAATTGTTACTGTATATACATTTATGATTAGTCAGACTTAGCATAAGTATCCATTACTTTTATAGTATAAATAATATAATTTTAAATCAAATAACATAAATCAATTATCAAACAAGACGACTTATTCTTTTATTTTAAATGAATCAAACTTAAAATTGTTGTTTATAAATAGAGCAAATTTTAGCTATCTACCAGTGTTTATTATACAAAGAGTAGTAACTTTACAAATATTACTTCCTTCCAAGTATTCATTGTGTGTATATTTAATGGGAATTGTGAATATAGACCAGGAGCTGGCCGTATGAAAACAACACATGATGTGTGGGAACCTATGACAATGTGATATATTCATGCCCCAAAGCCGATAACCGGTCTCGGCAGACCACTGGAGTGGGTGATGGGTCCCAAATCTGGGGCCGGACCCGGGTATTGTCAAAAATATGGCTATTATGAGAATATTTGTAGCAAGCTGCCATTGTTATAAAATGTTTTTTTTTTATATTTAAAAATCCAGCGGAAAAAGGTCGTCAGCCATTTTGGGTAGTTAGACGCTCCTGTAATAATTATTCTAAATTGCAAAAATTTAGCTAATAAAAATATTATTCGTAACAGTCTGTCAATGATGGGATCACTAGTTTTTTGACCACAGGAAATGAAAATCCAACCCGCAGTCAATTCCTCCAAAATTGCGCGCGCGTGTAGGTACTTTTAATTAGGAGTCAAAAGCTGTCAAAAGCATTCTCATCTGCATTAAACTTTTCTAAGAACACAAATGCAATCCGCAGAAAAATTCAGAGGGCTTAACCGTTTGGAAGTTGTTGAGTAAGATTGACGAGATACAGGGTGGGTTATCTTAATAAATACAATACAATTCTCGAAAAATATTAATATATCTTAAAAATGTTTCAGATTTAGATGTTCTATTTAGTGGTGTAAAAAAATGTGGTGAATTTTTCAAGATCAAAATCTTATATTTATTTAACCTAGTTCTTAATTTTATTTTTATGTTTTCCTGTACTTGGTTTACAAATAATGTACGGATTACGCTAATTAAATATTATTGCTATTTAAATTATATTTCAACATGAATTTAGTGATTTATAATCTTTTATAAAAAATATTTTTGCAAAAGCCATTACAAATAACATAAAAGATAGAAGATCTTAAATGTCTGAAATAGAGATGGAAGGACTGAGGGGAGGTGGATAGGTGTTAAATAAAACTATAAATATTTTAGGTGAGGCAGAAAATTGAGATTTGTCAGGAATATAAATGGATTACTCCAATAACAAAATCAGTGTTAAATATTTTTCCTTTTGAAAAGAGCCCGAAAAAATGTGGTTTAGCTTAAAATATCTCCAAAATTACTATAAAATATTCTTCTCAGTATGGAAGAAAATTTAAATTTTTCACGTTTGTAAAAGTAAAGCCCAACAATAACCATAAGAGCTAAAAAAAATGGGTACATATTTAAAAATAGAGGGTTGGAAATGACTAGCAGAAAAAACATGGTAGATAGTTTGAATTTTGTATAGGCAGAGGAGAAAATTTTAAAAATAAATGAATACAAAAATTAAAGATAATCTTAAGGAGGCTCCATTACCATTTTGATACCAAAACTAAAAATCAAAGGATAGACAAGTGCCCAAATAGCAGCGATATAGCAATTAAAATAAACAAATTCCTGTGACGTCGCTCAGTGAGCCGTGATGCTTTTTGGAAAACCATGGGGCTATTATTAAATATATTTCTGTAACAATGTATGATATTTATTTATTCTCTTTGGTTAACTGTGGTGCCCTTTTATCCTAAATGTTTCTGTAATAATGTCTATTAGTTCGACTATCATATTTTATGAATGTGATTGGGTAAATATTGCGTCATTGATGTGCTGCATTTGCTTGTGGACACAGTTTCTGAACAAATTGATATTTTGCTTCAATAATTTAATTTATTTTACTTTATTAGTTACCATGATTGGTTGGTGACTACCATAGATAGCTCAAGATTGTACAATGAGGAACTATCAAAACGAGAGGGATGCTTTAGCTCTTTTATTTGGGTTTTGAAGACTTTTTATGAAAACATAAGTTTAAGTATGTAGTTATAGATATTAAAAATAGTTTAAATAACATACAGCTCATCAAAATATGATACTGATATGAAAATAATGAAGAACCCTTACATCATCTTCTCTAAGCTCATGAAACATTGTGTAAAAACAGTCATTTTCCATCTTTACAATTATTGTAGCACATACGCGTAGATAGGGTATGGCTGATGTGGCTGATTGAGGTGCCAAATAGAATATGAAAAAGGGGGGTATCAAAGCCATCCCCTTCTGATAATCTGTTTGAATTATTTTTGACAATTATAATAAACTAAAAACAAGATGTAGATGCTTTCTTTTACAAGATTATTCTTTGAAAAACAAACATTATAATTCCAATGGTACATTTTTTTAAAAAAACTGTTCAATAATGTGATCCATGCCCGTACCCAATGTAAAGAGAATAGAAGGTAGCGCCAGTTGGAGAAAGACATCTGATTGGCTGATTGTGTGACGTCACTCAGTACACTACCCAGCGCTTAAAGCCGTGTTCTCACGTGTTTTTTTCTGTAAATAATTTCAAATTATTCATTTTTAATGAAAATAAAAATTAAAGAAATTTGTTTACACTGTAATTTATCATATTTTTCATGTTGAGAATGATTAACTACAGTTTCATTTATTAAAATGGCACCACGCGCTGTTTTATTTTATATAAATCACTCATCACTGCTCATATTCCACAAACATTCAAACTCTGTAATAGTCCAAAAATGGGTTGGTTTGTTCGTCTTTCCACTTAAATACCATTTTTGAGAAATCTTATAACAGTACAATGTTTATAAATATATAAATACTTACATTATTTAAATAAAAATGAATGAATGAATTAATTATTGCAGGACCTACGTGCTCACACGGTTAATTTTGTTTTAATTTTTCAATAATGATAATTAACAATTAAGAAAAGTAGACCTCCTTTTAACTTTTAATGAAAGTATGAAATAATGAATCATTCTAATGAAATGAGTGTTCTGA